>JAXIVJ010000838.1:0-130000 GCA_036785665.1 Chirona hameri
CTCTCAATTTTACATGAGATCCAACTGCAGCAAAATGATAAGCATACCAGAAAGTAAACATCTAATATATCCGTTCAACTGTTGCTGTTAGCAGCCAATTGGCTTGATGACTTCACAGATGCCAAGTCCCTGTGGAGGTTTGGCCGCAAACACTTCACTTTCATTGATACACCATCTGCCTCTGGGATTAAACAGACTGGAAAAATGACCGAGGCAACCGCCAACTAGGCTAAGTAGCGGGGCTTAGCATCGCACGCGGTCTCCGTGAAGGTGACAGGTTAGCCGGTTGTCACCCCAAGGGCAGCGGGAGATTTTGGACAGTGTGGCGAGCCAAAACGCGGGTGGGTTTAACCAGTGACTGGTCGATGGCCATGAGGTTCTCGAGAAAAAGGTCCGACCCGGATGAGACTGAGGAATAGAGGCGCCACCGCCGTAGGAACGTGCTCCCTCTTTGTCTCCGAGAATCATAATTCATCGGGTCCTCTGGGGCGTTTTTTCGCCTTTAATTATCTACGGTGTTCGCACCCTTGTTCTGTGAGTTTTTCAGGGGCGACTGCTCCCAGCGCTTCGGAGGAGGTACGCACTGGGAGCAGTGACAGATGAGGCTATCGTGGCCGTTTTTGGTGCCCATGACCCTAATAATGATTGAGCCCCAAAAGCGATTGAAATTAACCGAAAATTGACACATTTCCTTTTCATTGAGCAGCTTTCCCATGATACAATGTTGTTCTGAATCAGTTCTTAATGCATAAGGGAACAAAATCGAAATATTTTGTGGGACCTTATTAGACCTTTCGGAATTTCCCCCCCAAAATAGACGTTGTTGGCTGTTATGGGTCCGTCAGTGGCCGGAGTGACGTCAGTGACGTCACCGCCAGGGCCGCAGCCGGAGTGGCTGGAGTGACCGGGTTATCACCGCCAGGGCTGCAGCCGGAGTGGCTGGAGTGACCGGGGCATCACCGCCAGGACCGCAGCCGGAGTGGCCGGAGTGACGTCAGTGACGTCACCGCCAGGGCCGCAGCCGGAGTGGCCGGAGTGACCGGGGTATCACCGCCAGGGCCGCAGCCGGAGTGGCTGGAGTGACCGGGGCATCACCGCCAGGGCCGCAGCCGGAGTGGCCGGAGTGACCGGGGTGTCACCGCCAGGGCTGCAGCCGCAGCTGCTGACAGTCTCCGTGGTCGTCCGGCCATCCCATTATTTGGCCCGCCTCAATCCTTCATCTCACAAAACAAAAACGGTGGAGATAATGGCCGCGCGGGGACAGTTTGGTGGATGATGGATGGCGGCACGCGAGGCCGCCGCGCCGGCCGCCAGGACAATGTTCCTCCCTCCAGCGGGCCGCCGCACTTCTTGTGGCTGCCATTTGGCCTACCAAACTGACCTCCGACCTTTGACCCCGCCAGAGGCACGTGCGCCCGGCTTCCGGGCGGCCGGTGGCACGGCCCGACTGCCGTGACCGGTGTGTGTGTGTGTGTGTGTGTGTGTGTGTGTGTGTGTGTGTGTGTGTGTGTGTGTGTGTGTGTGTGTGTGTGTGTGTGTCTGTCCGTCTGTCCGTCTGTCCGTCTGTCCGTCTGTCCGTCTGTCCGTCTGTCCGTCTGTCCGTCTGTTCATGTGTCCGCGTGTATGTGTGTCTGTGTCCAGCCGGCCGGGCAGACCCGTTGTTTTTGTTTGCCTGCCTCTGCCTGGCCGGCAATAAAAAGAGGGATTGGCGGGTGGGAGTGATTTTCGTGTACCATATTGTTTATGACAGCCATTCAGATTGTATCCAAGGGGTCTATAGCGTCCGCAGTGCCGGTGCCGCCCAGGTGCTATATATCAGATCAGTTCGGGCGGACCGCGGGCTGGCTGGGCGGACTCAGTTGACACTGCGAGCGGCGCCGAGACCCGCCGGTAGCCAGGCCGTGTCATTATTATGGAATTAGAGTCGGCCCATTTCCGCCGCCCGAAGATTTCCTCGAAGAAAATGACCTCCACGCACATTGCAATTAGGTTCAGGCCGGCATTGTGAGCGCCGGTAATCTGACCCTTCGTGCCGCGGCGGAGCGGCGCCGTTTTTTACCAGGGGTCATAAGATCGCCGCCTGGGAACGCCCCCGGGCAGGAGGGGAGTAAACAGTAACAACAGCAATTACCCGGCCCGCGCAGGCGGCCATCTCCGCGCACCGACGTCGGAGGGTGGAGACCGTGCCACTGGGAGGCGTGACACCTATGGGGGCCTATGGACACTTCATGGACTATCATAGGACCCACACGAGCACTGGGACATACAAACGTCATATTAGACAGGAACTCACACGACTCACGGGACCAGCAAAACTCAGGCACCCACGGTACCACGGCACCCCAAACACCCACGGAACCCACAAGATTGCACTATAATTTAGTATTCATATTAACTCCGTTCCCATTGTGGCAATGAGTTCACCTTTTCACATGGCTGCGCAGCTGCGATTTGTGGTATTTCCGAGGCGGATCTGTCTTATTACGTTGTCATATGGCCTCTAGGTGGCAGATGGTGATTAATGCTCCAACTTTTTAGGGTGAATGAAATGAATGAAATGAATGAAATGAATGAAATGAATGAAATGAATGAAATGAATGAAATGAATGAAATGAATGAAATGAATGAAATGAATGAAATGAATGAAATGAATGCAATGAATGCAATGAATGCAATGAATGAAATGAATTAAATGAATGAAACCCGTAGAATGCATTGCCATGTTTGAGTACGAAATGACAAAGGCTTCGTTCTTCGTTCTAGTGCTATGCAAATATTGCGTCTGGCAAATATTCTAGGTTTTCCCGAACCGATCAATTTTAGAATACCCAAATCTATTATTTTGAAATACAGATGGTTCGCAACTTAAACAACAATCAACAGTCAGTTTCCAAACGACAGATTCCAAACGACAGATTCCAAACGGCAGATTCCAAACGACAGATTCCAAACGACAGATTCCAAACGACAGATTCCAAACGACAGATTCCAAACGACAGATTCCAAACGACAGATTCCAAACGAAAGATTCCAAACGACAGATTCCAAACGACAGATTCCAAACAACAGATTCCAAACGACAGATGCCAAACGACAGATTCCAAACGACAGATTCCAAACGACAGATTCCAAACGACAGATTCCAAACGACAGATTCCAAACGACAGATTCCAAACGACAGATTCCAAACGACAGATTCCAAACGACAGATTCCAAACGCCCGTCACATTGCATCTCCCTGTAAAAAGCATAAAAATGTCCGTCAGAGCCTGCCTCAGAGCGGCATGGTCCGACCCCACACCTCCAAACGGCAGGGGACCGGCATGGAATTCACTTGCCGTGGTCTATAACATAGAGTCAGGTGGTAGAGGGAGCATCAGCCGTTAAGATGCTCCGGTTTATGTCCGTTTTTGCTGTTGAGCTCCCGAGCAACCCATCACGGCTCATGACCCTAAGCGGGCGGCCCGTAGTGAAAAGAAACGTAGTGACTGCGGGCGGCTCAAACAGTGACCTTATATGGCTCTGTCCGGTCACCCAGCGGACCGGACAGTGCAGGGTGGTAGTCCGGCCACGTGTCTGCATCGCACGCGTCCCGACATCCCCACATCATGTGTCCCGTCCCGTCCCGTCCCGTCCCGTCCCGTCCCGTCCCGTCCCGTCCCGTCCCGTCCCGTCCCCTCCAGTACCCTCCAGTCCCCTCCAGTCCCCTCCAGTCCCCTCCAGTCCCGTCCCGTCCCGTCCCGTCCCGTCCCATCCCGTCCCGTCCCGTCCCGTCCCGTCCCGTCCCGTCCCGTCCCGTCCCGTCCCGTCCCGTCCCGTCCCGTCCCATCCCATCCCCTCCAGTCCCGTCCCGTCCCGTCCCGTCCCGTCCCGTCCCGTCCCGTCCCGTCCCGTCCCGTCCCGTCCCGTCCCGTCCTGTCTCGTCCCGTCCCGTCCCGTCCCGTCCCGTCCCGTCCCGTCCCGTCCCGTCCCGTCCCGTCCCGTCCCGTCCCGTCCCGTCCCGTCCCGTCCCACGTCGCCCCGCCCCGTCCCGTCCCGTCCCGTCCCGTCCCGTCCCGTCCCGTCCCGTCCCGCCCCGCCCCGCCCCGCCCCGTCCCGTCCCGTCCCCTCTCGTCCCGTCCCGTCCCGTCCCCTCCCGTCTCGTCTCGTCCCGTCCCGTCCCGTCCCGTCCCGTCCCGTCCCGTCCCGGTTTGTCTCAGATCGTGACCTCCGCGATCGACCCGGACACACAAAAACGCCGATTCTGGCCGCGCTGGACACGGTTCATTTTTTCCGCGCAGCGCCTGGTGCGAACAATAGCAGGCGCGTCCACGATCGATCAAACCTCAATCAGACGGCGCGGGGCCGGACCGAGATCCGAATGGAACGGAACGGACCGGCTGAGGCAGCTTTATCGGCGCCCGGCGGGGGTCTCGGCGGCCGGCCGGACTGTGGGATCGGGTCAGGTCAGGTCAGACCGGGTCGGCTGCCGACAGGACCTGTTTGTTTTGGATGATACCAGAGCTGCGGGCGGTCCTGGGAGTAGTAACGACAGACATACTAGCCGCGACCTGGGTGTCAGGTCCTTGATTTCCGTATACCACGACATGGGACGACGAGGCGCGGCGAAAAAGCGACATTAGGTGTGTTGTAACGATTCAGAGAGATGGACGCCCTATAACCTGAGCAGTTGCGGCGCCTTAAGTCCAAATCATCATCAGATCCAGCGAGTGCGATATAACATATCACCGTCAGCATGACGCGTCAACAGGCATGAGTCATTCCTACCCGACGTGGCTGGATCACCATCTAAATGGGATGGGAATGGGATGGGGATGGGAAATGGGAGAACGGCGTTCGACATGATTCAAGCGTCGATCAAGTGGCAATCATGCAAATACCATTCGTGCCTTGCGTGCGCGCGCCTCTCCAATCATGCGTCTCCTAACTGTGCTGATCGGACCTAGCCTGTTTTTTTTCTTCTGGCTGACAAGAAGCCCGCTGACTGCGTCAGTTGCGTTCCATCCCGAGGGCCGTGTCAAAACATCATCTCTCCCGCGGTCGGCCTATTACCGTCCCGCGCTCCTGTCACAACATTCAGCCCACATCGCCGCCGCAGCGCGTCGCCCGCGTCATAAGTCTTCGTGACACAGCAGATGGCACACGTGCGCGGCGCGCCCAGCCCTGTTTTACCGACTCAGGGGACGGCGTCGGTAAAAAGCGCCCTGTTCGGGGGCACGCGGCGCAGACGCGACAAAAGGCATAAACGTGTCGTCAATCCGTCGCGGCAGTCGGCGCAGCTCGATTTACGCGGAAAAAGCGCCTGTAAGAAGCCGGCCAAATACGCCCGGTATCCCCGCGACGGGCCGCGCCGACGCCGCCTAATTGCACGACAAACAATATCGGGATTACCGCGTCAGCCGGCGCCGCGACAAATGCAGCGCGGTGACCGCGCGGGGTTGCGTCGAGTTTGTCACCGCCACGCCGGCCGCGCCGCGTCTGCCGCAGATTGATGTGCTCGCCACCTGGCGTCACGTCTCGCGGCGCGGCGCGGCCCGGGCGTCGACGGCCGATGTGGCTCCGGAGATTGGCCGTATTGACACTATGATGGAGTGTGTCGGCGCGCGGCGGGCGGCGCCGGATGCCAGCTCGCTCTGGTTTCGGCCGCGGCCGGGGCCGTATCGGCCGTCTGTGACGTGCCATTAGGGGCTGACGGTGTCGTGCCGCTCGACAGGTCGGCCATCTTTGGACCGCCAACGACTCCGAGTGGCTCGAACGCAGCCGTAAATAGTGGCCGCCGCCGTCTTTTTAGCGTCTGCTCTCCCCGGGGCGGAGGACTATGTTGTGACACGCCTCGTGCCAGACTGTGTTGTCACACGCGCCACAGTGGATTAACATCCGGCGCGAGTCGTAACAAAACGACGCTCTCGGGGGATATTTGAGGCGGGATTTTGGCGTCGAGTACCCGGCTGATTCCTCAAACAGCACGCCATCAAATGAATATAGCTGCGGTGTATATATCTGGTTCGTCAGTTTGACAGTAGTCTCCGCTGACATTTCCCTATGAGACCTGGGTACGGGGTATGGACGGTGAAAAAATAAGCTGCAGCAGCCATCATGCCATGTCCCCAATCGACACTTAGTTATCCTTTTTCTTCTCTTTACATGCGCAGACTAAGATGCATAAAGATTGTCCGACATATCATTGCATGCTATGTTAGGTATATTGCATTTCAGTCATTGGGTTATATATGACAGACCATTAGTAAACAAATATCTAAGTCAGTGATGAATATCTCGATCCAGCATACGAGTGAAGTTAGGTGATACGAGTGGTGATCCAGCATACGAGTGAAGTTAGGTGAATATCTAAGTCAGTGATGAATATCTCGATCCAGCATACGAGTGAAGTTAGGTGATGAGATATCACGAGTGAAGTTAGGTGATGCTGGAGCCTGGAATTCCCGATTAAAACGCGTTCCACAGCTCCATAATAGTTCAACCATCATTTCTACTTTGATGTATTATTAATTAACATTCCATATCAACTATCGAAGTTGTCATCAATTAGCTTAGCATACACAATAACAAGAAGCATTTGCCATTGTGTTCATGTCATCATTCAAGATACGGCATGAGCATCAGATGCTATTCCTTCTTATGAGTCTTATTAATGATAATGCTCAATGAAACTCCAATTCCCTATGCCCCACATGGTATGAAAGCCCCGACGTAACATATGTTCTCATCACCCTCCTCATGGCTCCGTGGCTGCAATGAAAGCTGCCCTCGCTTGACAGGAGACGCGCGATGGAGATAGATGAGCGTCGATTGTGTTTGCCTCCCCACGAGTCGTCCGCTGCCTCTCGCGTCTCCCTGCGTCTCCCCTCATCTCGCGGCTGTGTTTTCCGCCTGCCTCATGCCTCTGCTCACCGCTTATCACGACAGGAGATATAAGTCCGAGAGTAATACGGTGAGGACATATTATCAGGTAAGTTCTTGATATCTTAAATGGCTTGACCCTCGAATTTTGAGGATGATGGATTCGGAATTTCCGGGTCATTTTTTACCGGAATCAGCAAAACCTCAGTTCAGTATGTTATGTAGCCTATCAACATCAATATAAGCGGTATGTCTCGCCTGTGCGTCTGGCCTGTGGGACTGGGTAAACCGTCACCATTCCCGTATATCGCTTCTGACGGGACTGGGTGACCCGTAACCATTCCCGTATATCGCTTCTGACGGGACTGGGTGACCCGTAACCATTCCCGTATATCGCTTCTGACGGGACTGGGTAAACCGTCACCATTCCCGTATATCGCTTCTGACGGGACTGGGTGACCCGTAACCATTCCCGTATATCGCTTCTGACGGGACTGGGTGACCCGTAACCATTCCCGTATATCGCTTCTGACGGGACTGGGTGAACCGTCACCATTCCCGTATAACGCTTCTGACGGGACTGGGTGAACCGTCATAATTCCCGTATATCGCTTCTGACGGGACTGGGTAAACCGTCACCATTCCTGTATATCGCTTCTGACGGGAATGGGTGAACTGTCACCATTCCCGTATATCGCTTCTGACGGGACTGGGTGAACCGTCACCATTCCCGTATATCGCTTCTGACGGGACTGGGTGACCCGTAACCATTCCCGTATATCGCTTCTGACGGGACTGGGTGACCCGTAACCATTCCCGTATATCGCTTCTGACGGGACTGGGTGAACCGTCACCATTCCCGTATAACGCTTCTGACGGGACTGGGTGAACCGTCATAATTCCCGTATATCGCTTCTGACGGGACTGGGTGAACCGTCACCATTCCTGTATATCGCTTCTGACGGGACTGGGTGAACTGTCACCATTCCCGTATATCGCTTCTGACGGGACTGGGTGAACCATCATAATTCCCGTATATCGCTTCTGACGGGACTGGGTGACCCGTCACCATTCCCGTATATCGCTTCTGACGGGACTGGGTGAACCGTCACCATTCCTGTATATCGCTTCTGACGGGACTGGGTGAACCGTCATAATTCCCGTATATCGCTTCTGACGGGACTGGGTAAACCGTCACCATTCCTGTATATCGCTTCTGACGGGACTGGGTGAACTGTCACCATTCCCGTATATCGCTTCTGACGGGACTGGGTGACCGTCATAATTCCCGTATATCGATTCTGACGGGACTGGGTGAACCGTCACCATTCCCGTATATCGCTTCTGACGGGATTGGGTGAACCGTCACCATTCCTGCATATCGCTTCTGACGGGACTGGGTGGCCCACCACCATTCCTGTATATCGCTTCTGACGGGATTGGGTGAACCGTCACCATTCCTGTATAACGCTTCTGACGGGACTGGGTGGCCCACCACTATTCCTGTATATCGCTTCTGACGGGATTGGGTGAACCGTCACCATTCCTGTATAACGCTTCTGACGGGACTGGGCGACCCGTCACCATTCCCGTATATCGCTTCTGACGGGATTGGGTGAACCGTCACCATTCCTGTATAACGCTTCTGACGGGACTGGGCGACCCGTCACCATTCCCGTATATCGCTTCTGACGGGACTGGGTGACCTTTCACCATTCCCGTATATCGCTTCTGACGGGATTGGGTGACCTTTCACCATTCTCATATATCGTTTATGATGGGATTGGGTGACCTTTCACCATTCCCGTATATCGCTTCTGACGGGATTGGGTGACCTTTCACCATTCCCGTATATCGCTTCTGACGGGATTGGGTGACCTTTCACCATTCTCATATATCGCTTCTGACGGGACTGGGCGACCCGTCACTATTCCCGTATATCGCTTCTGACGGGATTGGATGAACCGTCACCATTCCCGTATATCGTTTCTGACGGGACTGGGTGACCCGTCACCATTCCCGTATATCGTTTCTGACGGGACTGGGCGACCCGTCACTATTCCCGTATATCGCTTCTGACGGGACTGGGTGACCCGTCGGCCGTCATCACTGCGCCGTATCACCGCCCGGGGCATTAATCAGGTCGCCGGGCCGTATCTGCTCCGCGACGCACTAACTGACGCTGCATTACCATATTCCATTAGGGGACAATATTGAGAGCGTTGGACTGTCACCGCCGCCCCCGCGCCGCCGCCAGCGCTGCCGCCAGCCGAATGTATTTACATGATTTACCGTGCTGGCCGGCCGGTGTTGGCTTAAACGGTCGGCACGCCGCCGAGCCGCTCCGCCGCTCCGCCGCGCCGCCCGAGCTCCACCGCAGAGGAGGTGTCGGCCGGATCAATGACAGGAGCCGCGCAGAGCTCATTGAAAAGGAGACGACACGGCCCCGTCGCCAGTCCCGGTCTCGGTCAGCTTAGGTAATGTGCAGCAGCTTACAGTCAGAGGATTTCAGTAAGCCGGCCAGGGAACTTTGTAAAGGGCGGCTTGCTGCTCAGGATTTTAAGGCGTTCGAGCTCACCGCCTTCATCCTTCGGTAGGATCTCAAACGAGAGAGATTACTGTTAAGTAGGCTACTTAATCCATTACCTATGTTAGTATGATGGCATGATCGACGTGAATATATATTATATATGTTTCTTTTCCCAAAGCAGCTAGATTTAATTTGAGTGTACCAATTAAGCTCACTTTGGCAATATTACGAATTCGCACATGGCGATCTAATGCAAATATATGTGTAACCCTGAATAATGACTGAATGGGATCATTGAAAACGTTGTCTTTTATAACAATCAAGGTTGTGATTAACACCACCATGCGACATTGTTGGTAAACATGAAAATAAATATTCTTTGAATGCTCTTAGACTTCTTGAGAAGCATGGATTTCATGTCTTCTCGGTGACAACGACCACTTTGCGTTGATGACTCACGCTGCTATTCGAATCAGCGTGCCTCGTTATCTTTCCAACGGACCGTTACCGGCAGTAGCCGCGTCCTATGAGAGTGACAATCTGCTCTGCATGGTCGACTCTCCGGCTTATTTGCGCCTGGTATTACCGGGGGCGCCGGCCGGGCCGACAGCTCATCTCCCTAGTCGCGCGGGGCGCCGTCGGCCCGACCTTTCCCCGTGCCGGCCGTCCCCTCGCCGCCTGCATTGTGTCAGGTTGTCGTATTTTATCACCCGTGCGCACGTGTCCCTCATTCAGCGGCTCCCCTCCTGCGGCGGTTTGCGGCCGCTCTGTGGACCGCGCTGCCATCCGGCCGCCCTCCGCCGACCACCGCACCATTACCGCTTTTTAATCAATCTCCCCCATAGGCACCCCCGGGATTTTTCATTGGGGTTATTATCCGGTGGAGTCTCCGTTCGCAAAGAATGGCAAGCGCGCGCCGCGGCAAAGCGGATCGGCATAGGACACGATCGGCCGTCATGGCGACCAGCCGCGGTACAAACAGGTGATATCGGCCGGGCGGGACGCGACGACAAGCCACGCGGAGCCTTGTCAAAAACCCGACATCATTTTAGTCGGTATACGGTTGTTTAATTGGGTCTCTGAACAAGCCGTGAATGCAGTCATAATCGAGCGGGAGGCTATTTGCGGCCGCAGAGCGCGCATTTCACAGCGCCGTGCTGCCGTCTTGTGCGTCATTGCGGTCTTTTACGCGTCCGGCGCCGCGAGGAACCGTTGCAGGCATTGCGGTACAGTATCTAATCAGGCGCTAGCCACCGGACTTGTGATGCGGCGACGTCAACGCCGAGGAAAAGTACCTACCTAACGCATTTATTGTAAAAAAAAAACTGCATGCTTTTGTTACAGCTCATACGGATGTGACAGATATTTGTTTTTGCTTGATACAAGGGATAGTAGGAAGAACAGTCAGAACAGCATACCTAATATTTTCGGAAATCGACATGAATAGAGTTTGCTTGCTATATTCCACTTAATACTATTTAACGTAGAGGAACGAACCCTGCAAATCCAGTCAGCATTGCCTAGCTTTCGAATGCATATCGATAAATTTACTTTATCATTTTCTAATACAAGCATCTGTATAAATGCTTTGGTTTCCTATCAGCTAGTATTCGTACGATGTTATTGACGCACTGTATTATACCAATGGCAGGATGAAAGTAATACGTACTTACAACAAAACAGATCGATCCAGATCCAGCCTTCCTGCTTATATTTGGTATTGTGTTTTATTCAGATAAGACTTCGCGCCCGACTCAGTGCTGTTTATGTCCCCCACTTTGCTGATCCGCTAATGCTGGCCCTATGATGTGACTATCCCAAATTTAGGCCAACTAACTTCAG
This sequence comes from Chirona hameri, assembly GCA_036785665.1. NCBI lineage: Eukaryota > Metazoa > Arthropoda > Thecostraca > Balanomorpha > Balanidae > Chirona > Chirona hameri. Next base: position 11,234 of record JAXIVJ010000838.1, read on the forward strand.
TCTTAGTTCTGTGACCATTCTAATGTCGCTCCTCGCTTATCATCGATCCAGTCTATATCCCTAATTCAGGTCAGGCTGATCCTATCTTCACACTTTTATTTCCAATCGGCCCTGTGTCCCGGACTCTGTTTAGCCCCCCCCCCCCCGTTCAGCTCGGCTCCTGATTCACACTTCAGTGTTCCCATGCTGTAGCCACATGGTCTGACACGCTGTGGCCTGAGCCTCACCACGTCACCGGTCCCGACTCACCACGTCACCGGTCCCGACTCACCACGTCACCGGTCCCGACTCACCACGTCACCGGTCCCGACTCTCCACGTCACCGGTCCCGACTCACCACGTCACCGGTCCCGACTCACCACGTCACCGGTACCGACTCACCACGTCACCGGTACCGACTCACCACGTCACCGGCCCCGACTCACCACGTCACCGGTCCCGATTCACCATGTCACCGGTCCTGACTCTCCACTTCACTGGTTCCGACTCACCACGTCACCGGTCCCGACTCATCACGTCACCGGTACCGACTCACCACGTCACCGGTACCGACTCACCACGTCACCGGCCCCGACTCACCACGTCACCGGTCCCGACTCACCACGTCACCTGCCCCGACTCACCACGTCACCGGTCCCGACTCACCACGTCACCGGTGCCGTGTCATGGCGTCACGGTCGGTGTGCCGTCAGCCTGGGTCGCCGGCGCCGGCCACCAGCCCGCTGGGAACGCGCCGCCGGTAACCGGCCCAGAGCCATTTCGGCAGCCGACAATTCATCATAACACTTCTCACGGCAAGGTTTGTTTGTAATGGCCGCCAGCGCTCCGGCCGTGTGTGGGGTCAATTATAGCTCGGTCGTGGAGACGGACTCGGTGACCGCAGAGGCCCCGAGCGGTCGATTTCGGCCAGGAGCCGCCCGGGGCTGTGGGAAGACATGCTCGGCTGGGATATGGAGAGCTCTATTATGTCACAGCGCTGGTCCAAATGGCAGCCAGGCAGCCAGAGCAGCCAGAGCAGCCAGAGCAGCCAGGGCAGCCAGAGCAGCCAGAGCAGCCAGAGCAGCCAGAGCAGCCAGGGCAGCCAGGCAGCCAGAGCAGCCAGATCAGCCAGAGCAGCCAGAGCAGCCAGAGCAGCCAGAGCAGCCAGAGCAGCCAGAGCAGCCAGGCAGCCAGATCAGCCAGAGCAGCCAGGCAGCCAGAGCAGCTAGAGCAGCCAGAGCAGCCAGAGCAGCCAGAGCAGCCAGGCAGCCAGAGCAGCCAGAGCAGCCAGGCAGCCAGAGCAGCCAGAGCAGCCAGAGCAGCCAGGCAGCCAGAGCAGCCAGAGCAGTCAGAGCAGCCAGAGCAGCCAGAGCAGCCAGGGCAGCCAGGGCAGCCAGGCAGCCAGAGCAGCCAGATCAGCCAGAGCAGCCAGAGCAGCCAGAGCAGCCAGAGCAGCCAGGCAGCCAGATCAGCCAGAACAGCCAGGCAGCCAGAGCAGCCAGAGCAGCCAGGCAGCCAGAGCAGCCAGAGCAGCCAGAGCAGCCAGGCAGCCAGGCAGCCAGAGCAGCCAGAGCAGCCAGAGCAGCCAGAGCAGCCAGAGAGGCCAGAGCAGCCAGGCAGCCAGAGCAGCCAGGCAGCCAGAGCAGCCAGAGCAGCCAGAGCAGCCAGAGCAGCCAGGGCAGCCAGAGCAGCCAGGGCAGCCAGGGCAGCCAGGGCAGCCAGGGCAGCCAGGCAGCCAGGCAGCCAGAACAGCCAGAGCAGCCAGAGCAGCCAGAGCAGCCAGAGCAGCCAGAGCAGCCAGATCAGCCAGAGCAGCCAGAACAGCCAGAGCAGCCAGAGCAGCCAGAGCAGCCAGAGCGGACATTGTGCCGGGATGTCATGAAAAATGGAGAAGGAGATCAGACGGCGATTTGTACGTTTCCGGCTGGATGTTGTTAATCTAGGAAGCTTTCCGTCAGCTTTATGATCTTGTATTACCAAACAATGACGAGGTCATGCGCGGAACCATGCAGTTGAATCGTCAAGATGTGGACTTTCTAAAGAAATGCTATTTCCAGCGTCTTTGCAATACAACAGGAGTTTCAGTATGCAAATGGAGGTTTAAATGAGAAGATTTCAAGAGGATAGCTATTTAATTTCGTTGTAAAAAATATGATTATTGTAATTCAGGCGTGACTTTCTTGAATGCATGTACTACAGACCTGTAGTAGCTCACTAAATTGAATGTACATAACATTCTTAAGTAATGCATTAAAGTGCCTGCCAATTGAGTGACTTAACTGCTTATAACAGTAGGTAGAATCACAAATACAAAGTCTAATACGTTAATAATTCACTTCAATACGAATTCACTAAGAATTCAAATAAAGGGCCCTGAAAAGCAACTCTAACCTTCCATAAAATTAAGTTTTCCCTTCGTTATGGGCGTTCAATGTAACAGAGCATCAGCTATCGGTGACTATCAAAAGTGCGATGTTATCGCCGGCGGATCACTGCCGAACATGTGAGATGTGAGCCTCCCAACAGCTGCTCCACTTGCTGTGCTTAGGAGCGGTGGCTATGTGTACCACGGTCAGATCCACAATTCCGTCAGCTGCAGGTCATGTCCGTTACTTACATCTCACTTGCCGACTGTCAACAAAAAAACATCTGCTTATCCTGTCCTGGCCGTGTACTCTCGTGCTCTGTCCTGTCCTGTCCTGTGTCCTGTTATATTCTGTCCTGTCCTGTCATGTGTCCTGTTACATTATGTCCTGTCCTGTCCTGTCCTGTGTCCTGTCCTGTCCTGTCCTGTCCTGTGCCCTGTTATATTCTGTCCTGTCCTGTCTTGTCCTATGTCCTGCTATATTCTGTCCTGTCCTGTCTTGTGTCCTGTTATATTATGTCCTGTCCTGTCCTGTACGTTTATATTCTGTCCTGTCCTGTCCTGTATCCCGTTATATTATGTCATGTCCTGTCCTGTGTCCTGCTATATTCTGTCCTGTCCTGTCCTGTGTCCTATTATATTATATTTTGTCCTGCCCTGTGTCCTCTTATATTATGCCCTGTCCTGTCCTGTGTCCTGTTATATTCTGTCTTGTCCTGTCCTGTTATATTCCGTCCCGTCCTGTCCTGTGTCCTGTTCTATTCCGTCCTGTTATATTCTGTCCCATCCTGTCCTGTGTCCTGTTCTATTCTGTCCTGTTCTATTCGGTCATGTCCTGTCTGCATATGTGTTAATCGTTTAGTTGTGATAAAATAATATATACTATCGTAAAACACACTTATTAAAGGAAATAGTTCACCTTCAACATGGGGTTTGAACTGAAATAGCAGTTTTGTATCCCGTGTTGAGAAATCCTGATCTGGAACTTGTCTTGGCTGAAAAAAACTCTCCAGCCGAAGATATTTGACTTTTTGGCGAAGGAATACGGCGCATATATGTTGTACCGTACCGTCTGAAAGTGCCAGCACTGCCATGGAGCATGCGCAGACCAATAACGCACACCATAAAATCAATAATTTACAACTTTCTGTCCTGAATTAGCACGATGTAGGACCATTTTTAAAAAGAAAAAAAGAAACTGTATTAAACAAATATATTAAAATCGTGTTCTGAAAAAAATCTCCGAAGGTGAACTATTTCCTTTAATCCTTTTCAAAACATTACCCCATAACGGAACTCGGGCCGATCTGGTGCCGCTAAACATGCATATTAGTATCCGTCCCGTCTCCGTCCCGTCTCCGTCCCGTCTCCGTCCCGTCTCCGTCCCGTCTCCGTCCCGTCTCCGTCCCGTCTCCGTCCCGTCTCCGTCCCGTCTCCGTCCCGTCTCGTCTCCGTCTCTCTGCCCCGTCGTCTCCGTCCCGTCTCGGTCTCTCCGTCCCGTCGTCTTCGTCTCGTCTCCGTCTTTCCGTCCCGTCGTCTCCGTCCCGTCTCCGTCCCGTCTTCGTCCCGTCTCCGTCCCGTCTCCGTCCCGTCTCCGTCCCGTCTCCGTCCCGTCTCCGTCCCGTCTTCGTCCCGTCTCCGTCCCGTCTCCGTCCCGTCTCCGTCCCGCCTCCGTCCCGCCTCCGTCCCGTCTCCGTCCCGTCTCCGTCCCGTCTCCGTCCCGGTCTCTCTGTCCCGTCGTCTCCGTCCCGTCTCCGTCTCTCCGTCCCGTCTCCGTCCCGTCTCCGTCTCTTTGCCCCGTCGTCGCCGTCCCGTCTCCGTCTCTCTGTCCCGTCGTCTCCGTCCCGTCTCCGTCCCGTCTCCGTCCCGTCTCCGTCCCGTCTCCGTCCCGTCTCCGTCCCGTCTCCGTCCCGTCTCCGTCCCGTCTCCGTCCCGTCTCCGTCCCGTCTCCGTCCCGTCTCCGTCCCGTCGTCTCCGTCCCGTCTCCGTCTCTCTGTCCCGTCGTCTCCGTCCCGTCTCCGTCTCTCTGTCCCGTCGTCTCCGTCCCGTCTCGGTCTTTCTGTCTCGTCGTCTCCGTCCCGTCTCCGTCTCTCCGTCCCGTCTCCGTCTCTCCGTCCCGTCTCCGTCTCTCCGTCCCGTCTCCGTCCCGTCTCCGTCCCGTCTCCGTCCCGTCTCCGTCCCGTCTCCGTCCCGTCTCCGTCCCGTCTCCGTCCCGTCTCCGTCCCGCCTCTGTCCCGTCTCCGTCCCGTCTCCGTCCCGTCTCCGTCCCGTCTCCGTCCCGTCTCCGTCCCGGTCTCTCTGTCCCGTCGTCTCCGTCCCGTCTCCGTCTCTCCGTCCCGTCTCCGTCCCGTCTCCGTCTCTTTGCCCCGTCGTCGCCGTCTCCGTCTCTCTGTCCCGTCGTCTCCGTCCCGTCTCGGTCTCTTCGTCCCGTCGTCTCCGTCCCGTCGTCTCCGTCCCGTCTCCGTCCCGTCTCCGTCCCGTCTCCGTCCCATCTCCGTCCCATCTCCGTCCCGTCTCCGTCCCGTCCCGTCTCCGTCCCGTCTCCGTCCCGTCTCCGTCCCGTCTCCGTCCCGTCTCCGCCTCTCTGTCCCGTCGTCTCCGTCCCGTCTCCGTCGTGCCGTCATGTCCGATAAGCGGTGACGCCGGGGGGGGGGAGCGTCGGGCCGGGTGGGCAGGCTCGGGCCGACGGCCGTGTCGCCCTGATTGGATTAAGGCGACGTTTTGACGCGCCGGATCAGAGCGCGGGCTGATGTGCGGTGTGCCGCGCCGGCCCCGCGGGACGGGGACGCGCCGCGCGCCGGTCGATCGCCACTCCCGCGCCGCGATCGCCGCCAGACGCCTAATAAGTGACGCGGCACCGCCATTACATTAATTGACGGGAATGCGCCGCACAGGAGCGGTGCTGGCGGCGGTTGAAAGTCGGCGGCGGTAGCGGTGCCACACGAGAATAGCGCTCCCGATTTTTCCACGGTGTCAATTTTAATGAAGATGGGCGATATCGAAATATTTACTTCCATCGTGTTCTGCGTTACGAAGATCATTTAATTTTACATTACAAACAGGGGCGCAGCCAGATCTTCAGAAAGGAGGGGAGCAAGCCCCTGGGGAAGCCCCCCCCCCCCCAACAAAAAATAGCCCTGGATATGAAAAAAACTCTATGGATTTCGGCCACTTTATTTTATGAGGCCCACTTTTTTACGATTTGTCTTCTTCAACTTTTGATGAACTGAATTGGACCAGGACCTCAGTAGGCATTGTACTGAGCGCATTACTTATTTGTATTACCAGTAAAACGCCTTTTTGGGCGATGACCGAGCGGGCGCGCACTGGTAAAGCTAAAACAGGTTTGAAATATGAAACGGTACGGGAGCACACGTGGTAGTAACACATAGTCCTTTTAGTCCTTTTAGTCCCCATACAAATTGCCAGGCCTCCATGCATGCCAACATAAAAATTAAGTTTTATGAAATTGTTCATGATCTCCTTTCTCGAATCCGCCAAAAGGGCGGATTCGTCCTGAGTGCTGCATGCTTCAGCGTATAAAAAAACGAATGCTTAGATAAATCAAGCCATTTTTGATCAAGAATGTTTTTTGTTCATTTCGAAGTCTGCGGGTGTAACACACTGTGGTACCACCCCTATCAGAACGCAACAGGACAAAATAAAACTTATTTGATGGTCCTATCCCATGGTGAAAACTCGATCTCAATCGGAGCAGTCGTTGCAAAGTTACTAGCTTCCGAAAAGCATCTGTATGGCTGGGTCGGGCCGGGTCGAGCCGGGCCGGGCCGGGTCAAATGTAAATTTGTCTAGTAAGTTGACGATAATCCCCACGGGCGCTTCGCGCCCGCTTGGTAATTACGTACAGGAGATAAATCCTATATCTTAGCTGACAACAGGTGGGGTAGGCTTTTGAGTGTGTGTGTGTGTGGGGGGGGGGGGGCGTCTGAAATGACGAAGAAATGTACCCCCATTTTTGTACGTGTATTTATGCCTTTGCGGTATTTTTTTATGGGGATTTTCATGTTATAATAGATAGGTACTTGTTAGTTAGCGCCGCGAAGTGGCGCGAAATTTGTACGGGTTTGCCTGATAAAACCCCAAAATACAGGCGGTGGGCTTTGCAGAGGATAAGAAGCTAAAACTGATATTCATTCAATTCAGCGTAACGACGAACCGAAGACGATGACTATGGCTGCGTTATGACGATGACTACCGATGTGACGCCGCGAAGCGGCGTGGAGATGAGTTTCTCAAAAGCGTCGCCACGGGTCGGGCCGGGCCGGACCGGGTCGGGCCGCTCATAATCAGATTTTTCCCATACACCACGGAAGGACGAGCGAGCGCTTCGCGTTCGCTCGTAATAACTGTATACATGTGTAAGTACCGAACTGTAACAAACAACGACTTTTCCGCGCCCCGTGCAAATAAACCGTGCAAATGGTTTGAAAGCAGCAAGAGGCAGAACGACTTTTCCGCGCATAAATGGTCCCTGTGAATCTGGAGGAGCCTGGGGGAGATGGCTTGGAGAGATGGTCCTGGCTGGCCTGCTCCCACTATTAGCTCTTCGGTCGAGCAAATTGGGCACCGCTGGCGCAGTTTACGGGTGCCGATCTCCTCGTCTTTGCGTTCGCGTCGCCTTTTTCGGAACTCGGCAGACTAGCTAAACATGTGGCCTGCTTGAAAGTGAATATTTTATGAAGGGAGTGGGCAATGGGGACAGCAATTACCGCCAAGGAGAGCCTCTGCCAGGCACTTCATTAATTAATTTTACCATTTTCCAAATTTGTACAAGCAATTGCGAAACTTGTGTCATGCCGCGAAGCGGCGCGAAATTTTCCAGTTGTTGACACTGGATTTTGACTGCTGCAAAGACAATTTTTACGATAAATTGTACATTTTCCTCGTGAAACGTGGGGGTCGACCCCCACCTTCTAAGAGTGTAGGGGGTCCAGACCCCCCCCCCCCCGACCTTCCCGTTGGCGACGCCCCTGGCTGACAAATATTGCAGCACACACTCTCCTGAGAGGGAAATTGTTCAATTGCTTTAAACTACCACCCCCCCCTCCGAATTAAAAAACGCATCAGATTTATCAAATTACCATTTTTAAACCCAATAAAACATTGCACCAGGTGGGTCAGAATACAGCACATTACCGCTCATTATGACCGCACCGACCACGGCTAGCAGGCACTCCAGCTATAGCAGGCGCTCCAGGCGACGGCTAACAGCCCCTGGGCAGGCTCGAGGGCCCCGATCACAGACTCAATGGCCCTCTGGATAAGCTCGAGAGGCCCCTGCACAGACTCAATGGCCCCTCGGCAAGCCGAGAAGCCCCTGCACAGACTCTAATAGCCCCTGGGCAGGTTCGGGAGGCCCCTGCACAGGATCAATGGACCATTGGGAAAGCTCGGGAGGCCCCTGAACAGACTCTAATGGCCCTAGGCAGGTTCAAGAGGTCCTTGAACAGACTCAATGGGCCCCTGGGCAAGCTCGAGAGGCCCCTGGGCAGGTTCGAGAGGCCCCTGAACAGACTCGATGGACCCCTGGGAAGACTAATGGCCCCTGGGCAGGTTCGAGAGGCCCCTGAACAGACTCGATGGACCCCTGGGAAGACTAATGGCCCCTGGTCAGGTTCGAGAGGCCCCTGAACAGACTCTAATGGCCCCTGAGCAGGCTCGAGAGGCCCCTGTACATACTCAATGGGCCCCTGGACATGCTCGAGAGGCCGCTGGGCAGGTTTGTTGGGCCCTGGGTGGCCTCAATTGGCCCCTGGACAAGTGGACATGCTCTAGAGGCCTCTGAGCAGGTTTTTGGGGCCCCTGAGTGGTCTGAATGGGCCCCTGGACATGCCCAAGAGGCCCCCTGGGTCGGCTTGGAAAGCCCTTCAGTGTCTCTGAGGGCCCTTGCCATGCACCAGAGTGACCCTTGCCTGGTTTGAGGTCTCCTCTGTGACTTTTTAAAAGCCATTTAGCTAATGCAAATGGTATCCGGACCAATCTCGGTGGGGCCCCCTGTGACCCGTAAAGGGGGAGGGGGCAATTGCCTCTCCCCCTTGCCCCCCCCCCCCTGGCTGCGCGCCTGATTACAAATATTAGGCTAGCCACATCATAGGCCACATCACAGGCTGCATTTTCTTCCCTTTAGCTACAACATACTTTGTAGCTGTAAATTAAATTGCGAGTGCCTGATGGTGATTCTGATAACCAGACTCAATTCAAAACAATATGACTATGCACATACAGGTCACCTAAGCATCAAGCTGGAAGTGCTTATTAAGTAGCACGCGAACAATGGACAAGTGCTGATTGCACTTTGTACTCTTCTTGCTCTGGTTCTTGCAGCACATTCAATTTCAGATATTGGGAATGCAATATCTTAGGATCTTTGTGGTTTTTCTTCATGAATTCCGATTGACCGCCTACCGATGCGCTGTAATTCAATCAATGGCTAGATAAATCGACACGGACCGATGCGCTGTAATTCAATCAATGGCTAGATAAATCGACACGGACCGATGCGCTGTAATTCAATCAATGGCTAGATAAATCGACACGGACCGATGCGCTGTAATTCAATCAATGGCTAGATAAATCGGCACGGACCGATGCGCTGTAATTCAATCAATGGCTAGATAAATCGACACGGAATGATGCGCTGTAATTCAATCAATGGCTAGATAAATCGACACGGACCGATGCGCTGTAATTCAATCAATGGCTAGATAAATCGACACGGACCGATGCGCTGTAATTCAATCAATGGCTAGATAAATCGACACGGAATGATGCGCTGTAATTCAATCAATGGCTAGATAAATCGACACGGACCGATGCGCTGTAATTCAATCAATGGCTAGATAAATCGACACGGACCGATGCGCTGTAATTCAATCAATGGCTAGATAAATCGACACGGATTGATGCGCTGTAATTCAATCAATGGCTAGATAAATCGACACGGACCGATGCGCTGTAATTCAATCAACGGCTAGATAAATCGACACGGACCGATGCGCTGTAATTCAATCAATGGCTAGATAAATCGACACGGATTGATGCACTGTAATTCAATCAATGGCTAGATAAATCGACACGGATCGATGCGCTGTAATTCAATCAATGGCTAGATAAATCGACACGGATTGATGCGCTGTAATTCAATCAATGGCTAGATAAATCGACACGGACCGATGCGCTGTAATTCAATCAACGGCTAGATAAATCGACACGGACCGATGCGCTGTAATTCAATCAATGGCTAGATAAATCGACACGGACCGATGCGCTGTAATTCAATCAATGGCGAGATAAATCGACACGGATTGATGTGCTGTAATTCAATCAATGGCTAGGTAAATCGACACGGACCGATGCGCTGTAATTCAATCAATGGCTAGATAAATCGACACGGACCGATGCGCTGTAATTCAATCAATGGCTAGATAAATCGACACGGATTGATGCGCTGTAATTCAATCAATGGCTAGATAAATCGACACGGACCGATGCGCTGTAATTCAATCAATGGCTAGATAAATCGACACGGATTGATGCGCTGTAATTCAATCAATGGCTAGATAAATCGACACGGACCGATGCGCTGTAATTCAATCGATGGCTAGATAAATCGACACGGACCGATGCGCTGTAATTCAATCAATGGCTAGATAAATCGACACGGACCGATGCGCTGTAATTCAATCAATGGCTAGATAAATCGACACGGATTGATGTGCTGTAATTCAATCAATGGCTAGGTAAATCGACACGGACCGATGCGCTGTAATTCAATCAATGGCTAGATAAATCGACACGGACCGATGCGCTGTAATTCAATCAATGGCTAGATAAATCGACACGGATTGATGCGCTGTAATTCAATCAATGGCTAGATAAATCGACACGGACCGATGCGCTGTAATTCAATCAATGGCTAGATAAATCGACACGGACCGATGCGCTGTAATTCAATCAATGGCTAGATAAATCGACACGGAATGATGCGCTGTAATTCAATCAATGGCTAGATAAATCGACACGGATTGATGCGCTGTAATTCATCAATGGCTAGATAAATCGGCACGGGCCGATGCGCTGTAATTCAATCAATGGCTAGATAAATCGACACGGATTGATGCGCTGTAATTCAATCAACGGCTAGATAAATCGACACGGATTGATGCGCTGAAATTCAATCAATGGCTAGATAAATCGACACGGACCGATGCGCTGTAATTCAATCAATGGCTAGATAAATCGACACGGATTGATGCGCTGTAATTCAATCAACGGCTAGATAAATCGACACGGACCGATGCGCTGTAATTCAATCAATGGCTAGATAAATCGACACGGACCGATGCGCTGTAATTCAATCAATGGCTAGATAAATCGACACGGATTGATGCGCTGTAATTCAATCAATGGCTAGATAAATCGACACGGACCGATGCGCTGTAATTCAATCAATGGCTAGATAAATCGACACGGATTGATGCGCTGTAATTCAATCAACGGCTAGATAAATCGACACGGACCGATGCGCTGTAATTCAATCAATGGCTAGATAAATCGACACGGACCGATGCGCTGTAATTCAATCAATGGCTAGATAAATCGACACGGATTGTCATTGCTGTCCTACCCAGTCAATAGCGAGTCAATAGTGTTGATGGAAGTGCCAGCCAATGGCCGTAACGAGGTCGAGAAGTCGGAGTGGAAACGCTGCTTTTAACTCGTGCAGCCAAACCCAATTTTTGTCTCATAAGTATTGTCAAACTACAACTTTACGAGGGTACAGCAAAGTATGCCGATATTTTTGTTCGGTCTTAAAGGAAAATGTTTTGGCAAAAATCGTTTCACATTACATTGCATTTTTACTTTGTCATTTAAAGGAAATAGTTCACCTTCAACATTAGTTTTAAACTGAGATAGCAGTTTTGTAGCCCGTGTTGGGAAACCCGTATCCGCAAGTTTTCTTGACTGAAAAGACTCTCCAGCCCAATCTATTTTTTTTTTGGCGAAGGAATGCGGTGCTGGCGAAATAATGTTGTACTGGTTCTAGCTCGGGCAGAGGCTATACCATCAGCCAGTCAGTTTGCAGGTAGTGCTAGCAAGCGAACCACCGGCCGCCGGTTGGCACATCTCTAATGCGAGTCTATCCTTACACGGATTGATGAATCGAATTGGATTCTACTTCTGAATCTAATTGGCTGAACCATTTTTTTTTTAATTCGAGTGACGTCAGGACTCTAATTCAAGAGCAGGGCTGCGGAGTCGGAGTCAAAGTCGGAGTCGGAGTCAGTCGGAGTCGGCAGTTTTGGCCGGAGTCGGAGTCGGAGTCGGAGTCGCTAAAATCTTACCGACTCCGACTCCGGCCCGGAGTCGGAGTCGACTTCTTGGCAATTGGCGATCACTTTGGTCGGTAGAATAGTCGTCGGCATAGGGGCTAGGGACATTAACTTTACATCCATTTGGAAAGAAAATGAGTGGAAAATGAATCGAGTGGAAAATTTACTCAACTAGCGGTAGATTTGCGCCTGATGAAGATAGGGCAATAATTTGTACGTTATCTGATGATGATTGGGGCTTTGGACGCACCGACTCTTACGGTCACACGGCGCCCATTTTAATATCATCGTGCTCGTTTCGTCAAGGAGGTTCGAATCATACCATAGTGACCAGGTTACTTAAGTCAAATTCAAAATTTGACCTCAGGTCAAGGAAATTTAAGGTCATGTGGTGAACTAGGTATGTCGTGCTGCGCAATGTCGGACGCGTCTCGACGAGACATACACAGTGGTGCCTGTCTCACGTTCTTATCTTCATTTTATTCCGCCGCCTGCAGGCGAGCGCGACTGGGCTGGACGCGCGGCCGGCACGCCGCGCCCGTGCTCGGGTGGCGTAGCATTGTTCTTCATACTGTTAAGAATTAAGACAAACTGAAAAATAGATGGCATTGGAGATATTGCTTAGAATGCGGTTGGAGAACGGATATAGGCCGGAGTCGGAGTTGGAGTCGGAGTCGGAGTCGATTTGTTCAGGCCGGAGTCGGAGTCGGATTCGGAGTTGCTAAAATTATGTCGACTTCGCAGCCCTGCTCAAGAGTATGCATACAGTTTTGATAAACAATAATAATGTATGGCCTACTGTCCTGAATCGGCGCGATACAAGGCCATTTTTGACAATATAAAAATAAATTGTATTAAAACATATAATCAAATCATGTTTGGAAAATTTTCCAAGATGAACTATTTCCTTTAAGAACCTGATTTTTCATCCGGCTGTGGAACGGACAATATCCGGACATCCGCACTCAATTTGTGCATCCTTAATCGTCCTAGCACTGAACAACCCTAATGAGAATGCCACATGCGGCCAGTGAGCTGCGCCCCACTGGATACATCCCAACACCAGCCACGCCGTGTGCGTCCTAAAACATTAGCGGGCCCATTTCTCAGTCGTCTCCCAACCGACTGTCACGGTGCCGGTCATCGCCCGTCGGAGGACGTGTCGCCGCCGCCGCGTCTCCTCTGCGTCTCCTCCGATCGTCGTCTGTCTCCGGGCCCTGGAGCGTCGCTCGTCTCCGGCGCGCCACCATTAGGTGGGGGCTCCATTTGTCCCCGTCCGGCCGCCGCCGCCGCAGCAGCACTGCCGACCGCACCAGATTAATGAAATCCACCGCCGCCGGCCAAAAACAAAAGTCGCCGCCGCCCATTGCGAGACGTGTAGCGGCGCGGGTGCGACGATGTCGCCGCAGCTGGCGTCGGAGGCGACGGAGGTGGCGCAATGTCGACACTTGGCCTGTGCAGGAATGGTGGTGCGGTGTAGTCAGGTACACAGCTGAGGATCCTGGCGCAGGCGACGAAAAGAAGGGTTAATAGATCAACTCGCCATTCACCAATCGTTTGGTTACTTATTTTCAGTGCAGAAGTAGGAGTCAAAGACTAGTGCGACCTCGAAAGTTTAATGACGTTTCGCACGTTAGTATGCACTAGGTGCGAACGACTCGTTTTTCCACGAGCGACGGTTTTGATTTCTTCACAAACCTTGTTATCCTTCAAGGACGAGCTTAGGATATCGTATGCACATATTTTCCCCCTGAATCCAGTGGTCTAATGGCGTATACCCTGCTTCACGCCTTTTTAAACAGCTGAAATCAGTCATTGCTCCCAAGCGTGGTCCCTCAGTGTCACCCGTCAACCTGTCAGCGTCAGACCTTAACCAGTATTTTTGCTCCATAGGGAGATCGACGCGGGACGCTGTGATGGCAGAGTTCGAGCGCTCTGGTCGCCTGTCCCTGAACACTAGGCTTCCACGTGTCCACACCGGGGCTCTCAACATCCTTCCCGTGTCACGAGACCAGCTTCAGAGCGTCACCCTCGGTCTGCCTAACAAGGACTCATGTGTGCCTGGTGACGTGCCCATCACAATTTTTAAGCTTTGTTTCAACGATATTGGACATCTTTTACTGCGCATCATTAACACTAGCATAGTAACTGAACCAGTCCCTGCCAGCTGTAAGTGTGCCGTCGTTATCCCTCTTTATAAAAGAGGTGACCCCTCCCAAGCATCCAATTTCCGACCCATCACCAACGTTCCGGCTATCTGCAAAATCATTGAGAAACTTGTCCATCAGGAGATCACCGCCTACCTTCATCACCACTGTCTATTCAGTTCGGACCAGCACGGTTTTATGTCGCGTCACTCCGCCACCACTGCTTTTTTATCTATGACCGACCAGATCCTCCAGGGTATGGACCAATCAGAAATATCTCCTTTAACGTGAATTGGCCTCAGTCGCTGCTTTGATGTCGTGGACCACGCGACACTGCTGAACAGCCTTGAGCAGCTTCATATTTCAACAGGTTGGATCAAGAGCTACCTGGCAGGTCACACACAGCGCGTGCGGGTGAGTGACACTCTCTCCGAGCCCCTTACCATTGACATCAGCTCATATCAGGGCAGCTGCCTGGGGCCACTGCTGTGCAACGTCATCAGCAACAACATCAGCTGCTACATCCCTCCAGCATCAGCGGCTTCCGCACCTCCTCGGTCCGCTATGCCGATGATTCCCAGGTGGCAATCATTGGCCCCGCAGCAGGCTACCAGAACTGAAGCTGGCGCTGGAGAATCTTCTCGATATGCTGTGCACCTGGTTCCTCCAGCATGGTATGATGGTGAACGCCAGCAAGACAGAGCTCCTCCTGTGCGGCGACCGTCGCCAGCTGGTCCAGAACAGGGATCCCCCACAGATCAAGTTCATGGGCCAGCTCCTGCCTTTCTCCAAGTCCGTGAAAAACCTAGGTGTAGTCATGGACTCTGAACTCTCTTGGGCGGCGCACATAGACCACATCATCAACCGCTGTCTCGGTATCCTTATCGGACTCATGCACATCAGACATATCATGCCATTGTGTACTACCGAAGATAGTTGACGCCCTGGTCCTTTCCCATGTACGGTATTGTGTACAAGTCTACGGGAGCGCTAACCGCACGAACATTACTAAGTTGCAGAAAGTGTTTAACTTCTCAGCCAGGGTCATTTCCGGGAAGCGAAAGTATGACCATATTTCCGATGTCATCGGTGATCTCAGATGGTTGGGTGCGTCTGACATGGTGTCGTATTTTGATCTTTGCCTGCTGCACGGTATACTCACTTACGGAAAACCTGACTTGTTGCGTTCGTGCATCACATACAACCATGAACATGTGCGCCGTGATACTAGGCAGTCTCACCATCTAAGCTTGCCCCGTGTCAGAAACAATCATGGGAAACGACGATTTGTGTACCGAGCTTTTGAGCTGTATAACCGACTCGTGATCGCCAATGGGCACTCTGGCCTGGCTATGCCACCGTTCAAGACCAAGATTCGTGACTTGCTACGTGCCTGATTCATCCATTGTAAATATTTGTGTAACTTTTTGTCTTCATTTTTAGTCGTATTTAGGTTGATTTGACAACTGTCTGATCTTGTTCGATGGTCGTGGAATAACCCTGTCACAGTGGAACGACCTGATTATGTTAAATATGCATTCAAGACCAGATAGTCTCGGATGCTGTTTGTTTTGCCTTGCACGCTTTGAATATAAGCTGTGCGGTGCAGGGACGTAGGAACGTCATGAATATCAGCTGTAGCTGTGCGGTCTAGGGACGTAGGAATGTCATGAATATCAGCTGTCCGGTCCAGGGACGTAGGAACGTCATGAATATCAGCTGTGCGGCCCAGGGACGTAGGAACGTCATGCATATCAGCTGTGCGGTCCAGGGACGTAGGAACGTCATGAATATCAGCTGTGCGGTCCAGGGACGTAGGAACGTCATGAATATCAGCTGTGCGGTCCAGGGACGTAGGAACGTCATGAATATCAGCTGTGCGGTGCAGGGACGTAGGAACGTCATGAATATCAGCTGTGCGGTCTAGGGACGTAGGAATGTCATGAATATCAGCTGTGCGGCCCAGGGACGTAGGAACGTCATGCATATCAGCTGTGCGGTCCAGGGACGTAGGAACGTCATGAATATCAGCTGTGCAGTCCAGGGACGTAGGAACGTCATGAATATCAGCTGTGCGGTCCAGGGACGTAGGAACGTCATGGATATCAGCTGTGCTGTGCAGGGACGTAGGAACGTCATGAATATCAGCTGTGCCGTGCAGGGACGTAGGCACGTCATGAATATCAGCTGTGCCGTGCAGGGACGTAGGAACGTCATGAATATCAGCTGTGCCGTGCAGGGACGTAGGAACGTCATGAATATCAGCTGTGCCGTCCAGGGACGTAGGAACGTCATGAATATCAGCTGTGCCATGCAGGGACGTAGGAACGTCATGAATATCAGCTGTGCCGTCCAGGGACGTAGGAACGTCATGAATATCAGCTGTGCCGTGCAGGGACGTAGGAACGTCATGAATATCAGCTGTGCGGTCCAGGGACGTAGGAACGTCATGAATATCAGCTGTGCCGTGCAGGGACGTAGGAACGTCATGAATATCAGCTGTGCCGTCCAGGGACGTAGGAACGTCATGAATATCAGCTGTGCGGTCCAGGGACGTAGGAACGTCATTAATATCAGCTGTGCCGTGCAGGGACGTAGGAACGTCATGAATATCAGCTGTGCCGTCCAGGGACGTAGGAACGTCATGAATATCAGCTGTGCTGTGCAGGGACGTAGGAACGTCATGAATATCAGCTGTGCCGTGCCGGGACGTAGGAACGTCATGAATATCAGCTGTGCCGTGCAGGGACGTAGGAACGTCATGAATATCAGCTGTGCCGTGCAGGGACGTAGGAACGTCATGAATATCAGCTGTGCCGTCCAAGGACGTAGGCACGTCATGAATATCAGCTGCGCGGTCCAGGGACGTAGGAACGTCATGAATATCAGCTGGGCGGTCCAGGGACGTAGAAACGTCATGAATATCAGCTGTGCCGTGCAGGGACGTAGGAACGTCATGAATATCAGCTGTGCGGTCCAGGGACATGAATATCAGCTGTGCCGTGCAGGGACGTAGGAACGTCATGAATATCAGCTGTGCCGTGCAGGGACGTAGGAACGCCATGAATATCAGCTGTGGTGCGGTCCAGGGACGTAGGAGCGTCATGAATATCAGCTGTGCGGTCCAGGGACGTAGGAACGTCATGAATATCAGCTGTGTCGTGCAGGGACGTAAGAACGTCATGAATATCAGCTGTGCGGTCCAGGATCAGCTGTGCCGTCCAGGGAGGTAGGAACGTCATGCATATCAGCTGTGCGGTCCAGGGACGTAGGAACGTCATGAATATCAGCTGTGCCGTACAGGGACGTAGGAACGTCATGAATATCAGCTGTGCCGTACAGGGACGTAGGAACGTCATGAATATCAGCTGTGTGGTTCAGGGACGTAGGAACGTCATGAATATCAGCTGTGCCGTGCAGGGACGTATGAACGTCATGCATATCAGCTGTGCCGTGCAGGGACGTAGGAACGTCATGAATATCAGCTGTGCCGTCCAGGGACGTAGGAACGTCATGAATATCAGCTGTGCGGTACAGGGACGTAGGAACGTCATGAATATCAGCTGTGCCGTCCAAGGACGTAGGAACGTCATGAATACCAGCTGTGCGGTACAGGGACGTAGGAACGTCATGAATATCAGCTGTGCGGTACAGGGACGTAGGAACGTCATGAATATCAGCTGTGCGGTGCAGGGACGTAGGAACGTCATGAATATCAGCTGTGCGGTCCAGGGACGTAGGAACGTCATGAATATCAGCTGTGCCGTCCAGGGACGTAGGAACGTCATGAATATCAGCTCTACCGTGCAGGGACGTAGGAACGTCATGAATATCAGATGTGCGGTGCAGGGACGTAGGAACATCATGAATATCAGCTGTGCGGTCCAGGGACGTAGGAACGTCATGAATATCAGATGTGCGGTGCAGGGACGTAGGAACGTCATGAATATCAGCTGTGCCGTCCAGGGACGTAGGAACGTCATGAATATCAGCTCTACCGTGCAGGGACGTAGGAACGTCATGAATATCAGCTGTGCGGTACAGGGACGTAGGAACGTCATGAATATCAGATGTGCGGTGCAGGGATGTAGGAACGTCATGAATATCAGCTGTGCGGTCCAGGGACGTAGGAACGTCATGAATATCAGCTGTGCGGTACAGGGACGTAAGAACGTCATGAATATCAGCTGTGCGGTACAGGGACGTAGGAACGTCATGAATATCAGCTGTGCGGTACAGGGACGTAGGAACGTCATGAATATCAGCTGTGCGGTACAGGGACGTAGGAACGTCATGAATATCAGCTGTGCCGTGCAGGGACGTAGGAACGTCATGAATATCAGCTGTGCCGTGCAGGGACGTAGGAACGTCATGCATATCAACTGTGCCGTGCAGGAACGTAGGAACGTCATGAATTTCAGCTGTGCCGTGCAGGGACGTAGGAACGTCATGAATATCAGCTGTGCTGTCCAAGGACGTAGGCACGTCATGAATATCAGCTGTGCGGTCCAGGGACGTAGGAACGTCATGAATATCAGCTGTGCGGTCCAGGGACGTAGGAACGTCATGAATATCAGCTGTGGTGCGGTCCAGGGACGTAGGAACGTCATGAATATCAGCTGTGCCGTGCATGGACGTAGGAACGTCATGAATATCAGCTGTGCGGTCCAGGGACGTAGAAACGTCATGAATATCAGCTGTGCCATGCAGGGACGTAGGAACGTCATGAATATCAGCTGTGCGGTACAGGGACGCAAGAACGTCATGAATATCAGCTGTGCGGTACAGGGACGTAGGAACGTCATGAATTTCAGCTGTGCCGTGCAGGGACGTAGGAACGTCATGAATATCAGCTGTGGTGCGGTCCAGGGACGTAGGAACGTCATGAATATCAGCTGTGCCGTGCAGGGACGTAGGAACGTCATGAATATCAGCTGTGCGGTCCAGGGACGTAGAAACGTCATGAATATCAGCTGTGCCGTGCAGGGACGTAGGAACGTCATGAATATCAGCTGTGCGGTCCAGGGACATGAATATCAGCTGTGCCGTGCAGGGACGTAGGAACGTCATGAATATCAGCTGTGCGGTCCAGGGACGTAGGAACGTCATGAATATCAGCTGTGCCGTGCAGGGACGTAGGAACGTCATGAATATCAGCTGTGCGGTCCAGGGACGTAGGAACGTCATGAATATCAGATGTGCGGTCCAGGGACGTAGGAGCGTCATGAATATCAGCTGTGAGGTACAGGGACGTAGGAACGTCATGAATATCAGCTGTGCGGTCCAGGGACGTAGGAACGTCATGAATATCAGCTGTGCGGTCCAGGATCAGCTGTGCCGTCCAGGGACGTAGGAACGTCATGAATATCAGCTGTGCCGTGCAGGGACGTAGGAACGTCATGAATATCAGCTGTGCCGTCCAGGAACGTCATGAATATCAGCTGTGCGGTCCAGGGACACGAACGTCATGAATATCAGCTGTGCGGTCCAGGGACGTAGGAACGTCATGAATATCAGCTGTGCCGTGCATGGACGTAGGAACGCCATGAATATCAGCTGTGGTGCGGTCCAGGGACGTAGGAACGTCATGAGTATCAGCTGTGCGGTACAGGGACGTAGGAACGTCATGAATATCAGCTGTGCGGTACAGGGACGTAGTAACGTCATGAATATCAGCTGTGCGGTACAGGGACGTAGGTACGTCATGCATATCAACTGTGCCGTGCAGGAACGTAGGAACGTCATGAATATCAGCTGTGCCGTGCAGGGACGTAGGAACGTCCTGAATATCAGCTGTGCCGTCCAAGGACGTAGGCACGTCATGAATATCAGCTGTGCGGTCCAGGGACATAGGAACGTCATGAATATCAGCTGTGCGGTCCAGGGACGTAGGAACGTCATGAATATCAGCTGGGCGGTCCAGGGACGTAGGAACGTCATGAATATCAGCTGTGCCGTGCAGGGACGTAGGAACGTCATGAATATCAGCTGTGCGGTCCAGGGACATGAATATCAGCTGTGCCGTGCAGGGACGTAGGAACGTCATGAATATCAGCTGTGCGGTCCAGAGACGTAGGAACGTCATGAATATCAGCTGTGCCGTGCAGGGACGTAGGAACGCCATGAATATCAGCTGTGGTGCGGTCCAGGGACGTAGTAGCGTCATGAATATCAGCTGTGCGGTCCAGGGACGTAGGAACGTCATGAATATCAGCTGTGCGGTCCAGGATCAGCTGTGCCGTCCAGGGACGTAGGAATGTCATGCATATCAGCTGTGCCGTGCAGGGACGTAGGAACGTCATGAATATCAGCTGTGCGGTCCAGGGACGTAGGAACGTCATGAATATCAGCTGTCCGGTCCAGGGACGTAGGAACGTCATGAATATCAGCTGTGCCGTGCAGGGACGTAGGCACGTCATGAATATCAGCTGTGCCGTCCAGGAACGTCATGAATATCAGCTGTGCGGTCCAGGGACGTAGGAACGTCATGAATATCAGCTGTGCCGTGCAGGGACGTAGGAACGTCATGAATATCAGCTGTGCCGTCCAGGGACGTAGGAACGTCATGAATATCAGCTGTGCCGTGCAGGAACGTAGGAACGTCATGAATATCAGCTGTGCCGTGTAGGGACGTAGGAACGTCATGAATATCAGCTGTGCGGTCCAGGGACGTAGGAACGTCATGAATATCAGCTGTGCGGTCCAGGGACGTAGGAACGTCATGAATATCAGCTGTGCGGTACAGGGACGTAGGAACGTCATGAATATCAGCTGCGCCGTCCAGGGACGTAGGAA
The DNA here is from genome assembly GCA_036785665.1 of Chirona hameri. Classification (NCBI taxonomy): domain Eukaryota; kingdom Metazoa; phylum Arthropoda; class Thecostraca; order Balanomorpha; family Balanidae; genus Chirona; species Chirona hameri. The sequence goes on from JAXIVJ010000838.1 coordinate 31,873, forward strand.
CGTCATGAATATCAGCTGTGCGGTACAGGGACGTAGGAACGTCATGAATATCAGCTGTGCCGTCCAGGGACGTAGGAACGTCATGAATATCAGCTGTGCGGTACAGGGACGTAGGAACGTCATGAATATCAGCTGTGCCGTGCAGGGACGTAGGAACGTCATGAATATCAGCTGTGCGGTACAGGGACGTAGGAACGTCATGAATATCAGCTGTGCGGTGCAGGGACGTAGGAACGTCATGAATATCAGCTGTGCGGTCCAGGGACGTAGGAACGTCATGAATATCAGCTGTGCGGTACAGGGACGTAGGAACGTCATGAATATCAGCTGTGCGGTACAGGGACGTAGGAACGTCATGAATATCAGCTGTGCGGTACAGGGACGTAGGAACGTCATGAATATCAGCTGTGCGGTACAGGGACGTAGGAACGTCATGAATATCAGCTGTGCCGTGCAGGGACGTAGGAACGTCATGAATATCAGCTGTGCCGTGCAGGGACGTAGGAACGTCATGAATATCAGCTGTGCCGTGCAGGGACGTAGGAACGTCATGCATATCAACTGTGCCGTGCAGGAACGTAGGAACGTCATGCATATCAGCTGTGCCGTGCAGGGACGTAGGAACGTCAGGGAAAGTGAGGGGCCAGTGAAACTTCGATCTCGTCTGGAGAGAAACCAAACTCCCCTAGGCAGGAGTTCTTTGCAGATTTGAGCTCTTCTCATCTTGACGAACCCTTTACTATCTCACATTTTCCCCATTATGCAAAATAAAACAATATTTTGGCAAAACAAAATGGCCAAAAAGTGAGGGGCCATGGCCCCCTGGCCCCCTCTCTGTTCCTACGCCTAGTGCGGTGTTCCAATAGTGGAGAGGAACGACACGGAGCAGAAGCCACCCATAGTCTCATCTTTGACTCGACCGTATTTACCAAACAAACTGACGCGCGAAGATGCCGAAGATGTCGACATCGGTGGAATGTATGGTATAACCGTTAGTTGACTCAGCTTGATCAGCTTGATCAGCTCAGACACCCCACAATAACATCCGGTGGGTGTTCTGTCGCCCGCGGCCGGCTCACACGGCTTCTATCACGATGCATACGAAGGCCCTCGTTATGCAATCGCAATGCAAATGCAGTCGACTAATTTCTTCCTGCGTTTTCCGGCCAGGAAGCGTGAACTCGTATAGTTAGTCTGAGCGGTGCCAGTTTCGCCCGTTAGCCCCTTGAGAGGCGGTTTGCGGTGTGCCGTCTGGACCTGCATCCGGCGTGTAAATTGATTTGTTCGCGAGCTCGACGTCTCGGTGGTCGGCTGCCAAGCGGTCGCAAACCGCACGCTCCTCGCTCGGTTTTCCGCCCGTACATAGGTGGGACGACGGCGGCCCGGCGGCGGCCCGGCGCGGCGGTGGCCCGTCTGCCCAGCCCGGGGCGCGGTGGGCGCGTCGCCTCCTGGCAACCCATCCGGCAATCACAGCCGGTGGGCCTGATGTTCTGCCGCCGGCGGCCGGCTCACACGGCACCAGGGTATGGAAATGACAGCACCGCTATCCACGGCCGGTGGCGCGGGGTGCGTCCAAGCGGTGCCTCCTCCATTTGGGAGCGACGTGTATCGCCCCGCGGTGGCCTCGATACGTCGACGCCACCGCCGCCGGAGGGCGCGGCCACGGCGGTAGCGGGTGGCGGCCGATATAATCTCACCACGTCACCACACACACACATAATGATGTAACACATACCGCGCTCTCAGTGTCGACAGCTGGGTACCTGTGGGTTTGATTAGCTGATCGGGCGTACAGTCTCGATGATCGTGATTTTATTCATTCAATGTGGCTGTGGTGCGGTTTGCATCAGATATAAAAAGTCGACGAAAACATGGTACATAACCGCGGAATCTTATTTATTCGTTACACGATAACCACCATACAGGAAGCCGTTATCAATCGAAAGCAGCCCTCTGACTTTCGGTCCTTGGAAGCTTCCGGTATGATATGATATACCTTCTGTGTGCTGTTTTTCGTAACGTTTCTTCCAAAAGTTCCGCGATTGTACAACGAGTTTGTGTCGATTCTCTCCCCTGCGGCTCGCATCTCGCCATCCTGCCGACAGTCGCCGTCCTCTGAAAGCCGCCGTATGCAAAGCCCGTGCGCTCGTTCATCACTGGCCCGGCCACAGAGGCGGCCATTTCGGCGCAGATTCGGTCCGATGCGGCCAGTTCGGCGCGGCTCGGGTGACAGACGGTCGGCACACCGCGGACCGGGGATGTATGGCGGACCGGGGATGAATGGCGGACCGGGGATGTATGGCGGACCGGGGATGTATGGCAGACCGGGGATGTATGGCGGACCGGGGATGTATGGCGGACCGGGGATGTATGGCGGACCGGGGATGTATGGCGGACCGGGGATGTATGGCGGACCGGAGATGTATGGCAGACCGGGGATGTATGACGGACCGGGGATGTATGACGGACCGGGGATGTATGGCGGACCGGAGATGTATGGCGGACCGGGGATGTATGGCGGACCGGGGATGTATGGCGGACCGGGGATGTATGGCGGACCGGGATGTATGGCAGACCGGGGATGTATGACGGATCGGGGATGTATGGCGGACCGGGGATGTATGGCGGACCGGGGATGTATGGCGGACCGGGGATGTATGGCGGACCGGGGATGTATGGCGGACCGGGGATGTATGACGGATCGGGGATGTATGGCTCTCTGCGAGGTCCGTCTCCTCCGGCGGCCACCGGCGCCCATAAATAGCCGCCGGAATGGAGGCCGTGTTTCTCTCCGACTGCCGAATGCACTCTCAGTGACCGAACACATGTCATATCGAGACTCGAGAGGTTGTTGCTAGGCAACTGGTGTGATTCGGGGGCGGAGGAGAGGTGTGTCGTTAAGGTCAGCTGACTGCAGGGTCGACTTAGCCAGCTGACTGCATAGTCGACTTAGCCAGCTGACTGCGGGGTGACCAACAATGTTGTAGTTTCAAGGTGTAAACATTCAGGAAAAGGATGCAGTCGACGTGAGAACCTTTATGCCGAAATATATCGCAAAATTACATGGTTTGGATTTTGAAATACAGTTTGAATTTTTGTTAAGCTACTACTTGCTTTCCATGTAATATGTTTACTAATCCGTTTAAACAACATATATCACCAAACGTCAGAACAATTCCAAATCTGCAGTACGATACGCGGTGTCATGCCTGTCCCCACTCCGGGTCATATGATGTCCTCACTCCAGGTCATATATGATGCCCCCACTCCGGGTCATATACGATGTCCCCACTCCGGGCCAGATATGATGTCCCCACTCCGGGTCATATATGATGTCCCCACTCCGGGCCATATGATGTCCCCACTCCGGGTCATATAATGTCCCCACTCCGGGTCAGATATGATGACGCCCCACTCCGGGTCATATGATGTCCCCACTCCGGGCCAGATATGATGTCCCCACTCCGGGTCATATATGATGTCCCCACTCCGGGCCATATGATGTCCCCACTCCGGGTCATATGATGTCCCCACTCCGGGTCATATGATGTCCCCACTCCGGGTCAGATATGATGACTCCCCACTCCGGGTCATATATGATGTCCCCACTCCGGGTCATATATGATGTCTCCACTCCGGGTCATATATGATGTCCCCACTCCGGGTCATATATGATGTCCCCACTCCGGGTCAGATATGATGTCCTCACTCCGGGTCATATGATGCCCCCACTCCGGGTCAGATATTATGTCCCCACTCGGGGTCATATATGATGTCCCCACTCCGGGTCATACATGAAGTCCCCCACTCCGGGTCATACATGATGTCCCCACTCCGGGTCAGATATGATGTCCCCACTCCGGGTCATACATGATGTCCCCACTCCGGGTCATATGATGTCCTCGCTCCGGGTCATATGATGTCCTCACTCCGGATCATATATGATGTCCCCACTCCGGGTCAGATATGATGACTCCCCACTCCTGGTCATATATGATGTCCCCACTCCGGGTCATATATGATGCCCCCACTCCGGGTCAGATATGATGTCCCCACTCCGGGTCATACATGGTGTCCCCACTCCGGGTCATATATGATGTCCCCACTCCGGGTCAGATATGATGTCCCCACTCCGGGTCAGATATGATGTCCCCACTCCGAGTCATACATGATGTCCCCACTCCGGGTCATATGATGTCCTCGCTCCGGGTCATATGATGTCCTCACTCCGGGTCATATATGATGTCCCCACTCCGGGTCAGATATGATGACTCCCCTCTCCGGGTCATATATGATGTCCCCACTCCGGGTCATATATGATGCCCCCACTCCGGGTCAGATATGATGTCCCCACTCCGGGTCATACATGATGTCCCCACTCCGGGTCATATATGATGCCCCCACTCCTGGTCAGATATGATGTCCTCACTCCGGGTCATATGATGTCCCCACTCCGGGTCAGATATGATGACGCCCGACTCGGGGCCATATGATGTCCCCACTCCGGGTCTGATATGGTGTCCCCACTCCGGGTCATATATGATGTCCCCACTCCGGGTCAGATATGATGCCCCCACTCCGGGTCAGATATGATGACGCCCGACTCGGGGCCGCCATCGGTCAGTGTGATACTATCTCAGCAGCAGTGGGGCGGCTCAGACGACACGTCGGCGCGGCTCAGACCGTCACGTGTGACGCGTGTCACGGCGGGTCGTGACGGCAGTCGTGCCCTCTGGCGGCGACCCGCGGGTCACGACCAGATCGCCGCCCGCCGCCCGACGGACGGTGAAAGCGAGCCGCCCTGCCGCCCTGCCGCCCCCGCCCCCGCCCCGCTGCCGCCGCCGATTCGGCCTGACTTATGATATCGGTGATGATCTGCGGACGGTATGGCGCGGTGGGCCAGTCCGCCACTCGGCAGTCTTCAGCACGACTGCGAGTCGAGCGCGTAAATTGGACCGACTGCAGCCGTACACTGCAGTACAGCACTGGCGGCACAGGGCGGTCGACTGCTGCGATACCGGGGCGTGGCCAGATCAGATCACCCGTGAGAACTCGGCTATATCGCTCAATGTTCTCACTTTCCAGTCACGGACGGCAGAATGCAGCCAAGTCGCAAGCCAGAACTGGCTGGCGGCGTAGTGTCGTCGTGTGTCGCGTCGTCGCACCTTGGCGTCGTGGTGACGTCGTGTGTCGCGTCGTCGCACCTTGGCGTCGTGGTGACGTCGTGTGTCGCGTCGTCGCACCTTGGCGTCGTGGTGTCGTCGTGTGTCGCGTCGTCGCACCTTTGCCAATGCCAGGGTGCTTCAATCTCTCACTAGCTAGGTCCTGCTTTTCCGAAGTAAAGAGTCCTCCCTTTGCTGACAGAGCGGGTTCTGCCGTTCCTCACTGGTCCCGGCCCCATTCCCCGGGGTGGAGTCGGACGGCCCTGGTCTGGTACGTCAGTTCAGGATCCCGGTACGGATCTGGCTGGTTCCGGCCCAGTCTGTCCGCCGTATATCGGTCCCTGTCGTGCAGAGCGGTCACGCTCCGTTCGGTGCCGTCCGGTCCTCTCAGCAAGCAGCCTCACCTCCGCGCCGGTTCCCCAGCTGCGATCCCAGCGGCTCAGGTCACGACCGGCCAGCACCGGGCCAGCGCCGGGCCAGCGCCGGGTCACGTCCAGGTCAACTCTGCTCCACTGGCGCAGGAGCTCATACCATAACCGGACACGTCATCTCGAGGGGGCCGTACAGTCAACCATAATAAGAAATATAAAGTTACCCGGTAAGATGTCGTCCGAGTCTCTAATGGTTTTCATAGATGACTGGAAGAGATGACATGTACACGGCCATACAAGTATAGTAAAGCCTATGCCTATATATAGAATAGATTGCATAGCTAGAGACATGCAGTGGTGTTGCGATGGCGGTGTCTTTAATCGATTCCTCCAATCGGTTTTACGAGTAATGCAAATTATAAAGCTCTTTCTCTAATTTGACACATGTGTCTGGTTACAATCACCTTCTGGGAATTTGAGCATGATAGTATCATTATCCGTCCGCCACTTGTGTCAGCTGGCCGTTTTAGAAAGTTCCACTTAGCATGCTTTGAAGCTAGTTAATCTACCCACCGCAAACATCCCATGCATTCAAACAATAGATTGCAACAATACCTTCACTGAATGCTAATGAAGTGTCATGATCAAACCGTGTTCGTGCGGTTTGTATTGCCGTTTATTGTGATAAGTCTACTTGAAGATAATGAAACAGTTCTTAAAGTCAAATGAAAATAATTATAACCAGTAGTTGTTATTCTTAAGTGACAATAGGTATAGTTTATAGTGAGATACGTATTGCTCATACCACTGATTGTTTTGTTTTTCTTCAGACAAAGGCTGGGCCTCCGCCTTTCCATGTCCAATTGCGGCTTGCGCTCACACACGAATGTGTCCATATCGCACCTTAGTGGTCTTTAACTCATGGCCTTGTGACATTTTACTTGTGACGAAACACGTGACCACAGCTCTCGGCCCGTGTCTCGGAGTCACCACAACGAACCAAGCGGCCACCCACCCCTCCCAACCCACATCTCCACAGCTCGAGCTGCGGCGGCCGCGGCAGGCCAGGCAATCCAACAAACAGCCAGGCCGCAGGTCACGCCGGCCAGAGTTTTTACTGGTGCGCCGCCCTTTCTCCGCCGCCGCCTGTCGGCTCATCATTGAGCCCAGTTTGCTTTTCCCATTATGCGTCGGGCGCTTTATGCCCGGTGCGTGCGAGCGGTCGGTTTGGTTGCGCTACGCACAGCTCTCGTGACTGTCCAGCGGTGACGGGTCGACTCTGGTGACCCGGCTGACCCGGCTGACCCGGCTGATCCGAGGTCGGTCGCGCCCGGCCCGCCGGCTCTGTCATTGGATGGCTGGCTGTCCACCGCGGCCGGCTCGGTGAGGCTTGTCAGGAGAAAGTGGTGATGGAGGGAGAGGCGTCTGGCGCCGTGGTGCGGCCGGTTGTCGAGATGATCTCAGTGTCTCACAGTGGTTTGGAGCAGAGACTGACTTCGATATTTTGTTAAGATATTAAGATATTTAAGTTAGCTATTAGATGCGCGGGATACGGTATTTTGACAAGTCATTTCGGTGTACTATTTTACTTATTTTGGTAATGATATCTGGGTTTCCAATTGCCGGTATAGAATAACAATTCTGTGTTGAAATATAATGTAGAAATCTGGCAATAATGGAGGACGCATATTTCAATCATCAATGCAAATTAATTTATTTTCTACGAATAGCTCTTTCATAACTGAAACAGCTGGCGTTGCTGTTAAAACACGACCTTTCACCACTTAAAATGAATGTTTTAGCAAAAGGCGAAGAAGTTCAGATGGTACGAGGAGATACGGTACAAATAAGATGCCATTCTCTAGCAGCTAGTGCGTGACATGCTGGCTGATCTGAGGCCTATTTCACAAAGCAACAAAGTTTGTAATTACAAAGAATTTCTTTGTAATTACAAATATTTTTTTTACACATGTTTGTAGTTTGGATTTCACAAAACCCCAGGGCAGTAAATCTCAATTTACTATTTACAAACTACTTTACAAAGATATTGTTTGTAAAAATGTTTGCAGTTGCACACGTTCTATTTCTCAAAGGTTGACGGAAGTGAGGAAATGTTTGCAATTACAAACTTGTAATTCCAGTGGGTCAGGGGTTCTGAATTTCGGAAACTGCATTGACAGTTGACATTGTTTGACTGTTCAGGTTATTTTCTCGGTGAGGTTGTTAGGGTAATGGTTTAGTTACGCATAGGTATAACTGCCCCCAAAAAGTTATTTCCCGAGAGATTCGAACAGAGATCTCCAGCTTTGAAGTCCCAGTGCACCTTACCGATTGCGCTGTGAGGGGCGCCTCCGCGCGGAGAACCCGCATGGCGATAGAATTGCAGCGGTGAACGATGTCTTGTGCAATGTGCAGTGAACCTTCACCCTTTACGACGTAGGAAATCGGCTAGGTTAGGTGAACAAATGGTCGATAAATCCAACGATCTTTCTTTTAAGAGTAGTTCTGTTGTTTTGCTCCGCCACCTGGTGAATGGTCAAATTCTGTTTGCTCTAATTGCTTACCAAGATGTATTTTTACGATCAGAGTTTGCATTCCGATGAAATGTTAATTAAAAGATTATTCTCCCTATAACTAATTTTATATTGAATACAAAAATAAACCACAATGTAAATATTTGTTAAATGAATTTGTTAACAATACAATTATTTGTCATTAGCATCAAGTTTAATACAAACGTTCTTGATTTCAAGCTTTCTGCTGTACTAACATTTGTGTTTACAATTTTCTTTACAATCGGTAATTCAGAGGTGGCGAATGTTTGTGAAATGTCTTTTGTGAGGTTTGCAATATTTTCTTGCGTTTGTAATCGCAAACATGTGTAATTACTAACTTCTTTGTGAAATAGGCCTCTGATCGGATATTTAACCCACTGTTGATCGGATCACTGACATCAGTGACGGCGTCCCCTGAAATCGGTGACGCTGGTCACACCAGTATGTGACGTCAGCAACACCAGCCGACCGCAGATTGTATGAACCAGTCAGTCGGCGGCACTGGTGACGTGACGGCACGGTGACTGGTGACGGCGGCACTGGTGACGTGACGGCACGGTGATTGGTGACGGCGGCACTGGTGACGTGACGTGGCGGCACTGGTGACGTGACGGCACGGTGACTGATGACGGCGGCACTGGTGACGTGACGGCACGGTGATTGGTGACGGCGGCACTGGTGACGTGACGGCACGGTGACTGGTGACGGCGGCACTGGTGACGTGACGTGGCGGCACTGGTGACGTGACGGCACGGTGACTGGTGTCGGCTTTACTGGTGACGTGACGGCACGGTGACTGGTGACGGCGGCACTGGTGACGTGACGTGGCGGCACTGGTGACGTGACGGCACGGTGACTGGTGACGGCGGCACTGGTGACGTGACGGCACGGTGACTGGTGACGGCGGCACTGGTGACGTGACGGCACGGTGACTGGTGACGGCGGCACTGGTGACATAAGTCCGTGAAGTAACACACATTTTTACCTCTCAGCCGGACAGAAAGGATTAATATAACGCTTTTTGAACCATTTTCAAAGGAACCTTGGACAGCATCTTTTTATAGTCCAATTTACCCATCAGCCGCTTGTTTCGTTTCCCCGAACAGCTTGCCATTTTTCCCAGCTGGTTGCGTCTTCTGCGCCTCTGTTTCCTCGTCTGGGGTCGGTACCCGTGGCCGGTCCACCGCCCGTCATTGTCAGATTTACTCCCGACTCGGTCGCGGTTTAATGCAGAGATTATTTAGCCGCCGGCGTCTGCTGTGGGCAGCCCCGATCGCCGCCGCCGTGGTGATCGGTAATTGATTCCCGGAGTGAAGCGGAGGCAGCGGGCCCGGCTCCATCATGGCAGGCACACCACGAAACCGGACGGTCAATATCCGAGACGTTACGGGTTGATCGGCTGAAACAAGGAGAGGCGTGTGCGGCTCCCTGGCCACCGAGCTGGGGGCTGCGGACTGCGGAGCCTACCACCACCCGCTGCTGTACCACCGCCGGCGGCGGCGGCACAGAAACCATCGACACCGGCCGCCATCTCTATACCTCAGCCTCGTTCTTAAACGGAATAGGTCACCTTGAAAGTTATCTGGAAATTTGGCTATACGGGGTATTTCGAGCTAAACAAACGAATATGGCATTTGTTTGGACGATAGATGGATATCAGTCGAAAAATGGGTATGTTTCTTTCTCCTTCATGGCCATACAAAACTTCATGACAATTATGACGTCATGCATATGGTAGCTTAGATATGGAAACTATTGCACACAATAACGATTGACTTTAGGCATATATACGCAGGCTGCTTGTATCGTAAACAACCGTTGCGAGAACCCGAAACCTCTTCTTCTAAAAGGGGCCCACTAGTCCTGCGTCGAAATTACTTGGCGTAGCGAGGTAATTCTTTCACCACAACCCGTTTTTCGGTCTGCTCTACAAATCTGCTATCTAAGTTCAAAACCCCATGTTAAAGGTGAACTATTTACTCGCTTTAACGCCCGCCCTCAATTAGACACCCTCCGCCCTCAACACCGCTGACCTCTGCCGCACTGATCAGTCCTGAACTTCCGCCCTGGGAGACAGGAAACTGAACATTCAGAAGCGGCGATCTCACTGCGGTTAGAAACCGGACGTCTCCAACTCAGGGTCGTCCACCGCCCCCGTCCACCGCCCCCGGCCGGCTCTGCCGCCGCCCGCCGCGACTGCCGCGAATTCGGCGGCGGCGGCGGCGGCTCGCGGTCCCTGTGACCATATATCATCGGCGATCACGTCTGGGGTTGAGCGGGCCGTAATTTCTGACAATGGTGCGTTTCCGGGCCGTGGGCCGGTCAGCGGCGGCGGCCACTCGTAATTTGCTGTCGGCCATTATGGTCCGGAGGTCATAACGGACGGGCCGGGGTGTGACAATCACAGTCCGTCGGTCACAGACACACAGACCGCGGTCACAACAGACACACAGACCGCGGTCACAACAGACACACATACCGCGGTCACAGACACACAGTCCGTCGGTCACAGACACACAGACCGCGGTCACAGGCACACAGACCGCGGTCACAACAGACACACAGACCGCGGTCACAGACGCACAGACCGCGGTCACAACAGACACACAGACCGCGGTCACAGACACACAGACCGCGGTCACAGACACACATACCGCGGTCACAGACACACAGACCGCGGTCACAGACACACATACCGCGGTCACAACAGACACACAGACCGCGGTCACAGACACACAGACCGCCGTCACAGACACACAGACCGCGGTCACAGACACACAGACCGCGGTTACAGACACACAGACCGCGGTCACAACAGACACACAGACCGCGGTCACAACAGACACACAGACCGCGGTCACAGACACACAGACCGCGGTCACATACACACAGACCGCGGTCACAACAGACACACAGACCGCGGTCACAACAGACACACATACCGTGGTCACAGACACACAGACCGCGGTCACAGACACACAGACCGCGGTCACAACAGACACACATACCGCGGTCACAGACACACAGACCGCGGTCACAGACACACAGACCGCGGTCACAGACACACATACTGCGGTCACAACAGACACACAGACCGCGGTCACAGACACACAGACCACGGTCACAGACACACAGACCGCGGTCACAGACACACAGACCACGGTCACAGACACACATACCGCGGTCACAACAGACACACAGACCGCGGTCACATACACACAGACCGCGGTCACAGACACACAGACCGCGGTCACAGACACACAGACCGCGGTCACAGACACACAGACCGCGGTCACAGACACACAGACCGCGGTCACAGACACACAGTCCGTCGGTCACAGACACACAGACCGCGGCCACAGGCACACAGACCGCGGTCACAACAGACACACAGACCGCGGTCACAGACACACAGACCGCGGTCACAACAGACACACAGACCGCGGTCACAGACACACAGACCGCGGTCACAGACATACAGACCGCGGTCACAACAGACACACAGACCGCGGTCACAGACACACAGACCGCGGTCACAGACCCACAGACCGCGGTCACAACAGACACACAGACCGCGGTCACAACAGACACACAGACCGCGGTCACAGACACACAGACCGCGGTCACAGACACACAGACCGCGGTCACAGACACACAGACCGCGGTCACAACAGACACACAGACCGCGGTCACAACAGACACACATACCGCGGTCACAGACACACAGACCGCGGTCACAACAGACACACAGACCGCGGTCACAACAGACACACAGACCGCGGCCACAGACACACAGACCGCGGTCACAGACACACAGACCGCGGTCACAACAGACACACAGACCGCGGGCACAGACACACATACCGCGGTCACAGACACACAGACCGCGGTCACAGACACACATACTGCGGTCACAACAGACACACAGACCGCGGTCACAGACACACAGACCACGGCCACAGACACACAGACCGCGGTCACAACAGACACACAGACCGCGGTCACAGACACACAGACCGCGGTCACAACAGACACACAGACCGCGGTCACAGACACACAGACCGCGGTCACAACAGACACACAGACCGCGGTCACAGACACACAGACCGCGGTCACAGACACACAGACCGCGGTCACAACAGACACACAGACCGCGGTCACAGACACACAGACCGCGGTCACAGACACACATACCGCGGTCACAGACACACAGACCGCGGTCACAACAGACACACAGACCGCGGTCACAGACACACAGACCGCGGTCACAACAGACACACAGACCGCGGTCACATATACACAGACCGCGGTCACAGACACACATACCGCGGTCACAGACACACAGACCGCGGTCACAGACACACAGACCGCGGTCACAACAGACACACAGACCGCGGTCACAGACACACAGACCGCGGTCACAGACACACAGACCACGGCCACAGACACACAGACCGCGGTCACAACAGACACACAGACCGCGGTCACAGACACACAGACCGCGGTCACAACAGACACACAGACCGCGGTCACAGACACACAGACCACGGTCACAGACACACAGACCGCGGTCACAACAGACACACAGACCGCGGTCACAGACACACAGACCGCGGTCACAGACACACATACCGCGGTCACAGACACACAGACCGCGGTCACAGACACACATACCGCGGTCACAGACACACAGACCGCGGTCACAGACACACAGACCGCGGTCACAACAGACACACAGACCGCGGTCACATATACACAGACCGCGGTCACAGACACACAGACCGCGGTCACAGACACACAGACCGCGGTCACAGACACACAGACCGCGGTCACAGACACACAGACCGCGGTCACAGACACACAGACCGCGGTCACAACATACACACAGACCGCGGTCACAGACACACAGACCGCGGTCACAGACACACAGACCACGGTCACATACACACAGACCGCGGTCACAGACACACAGACCGCGGTCACAGACACACAGACCGCGGTCACAGACACACAGACCACGGTCACAGACACACAGACCGCGGTCACAACAGACACACAGACCGCGGTCACAACAGACACACAGACCGCGGTCACAGACACACAGACCGCGATCACAACAGACACACAGACCGCGATCACCGACAAACGGACCCCGGTCATCGACAAACAGACCGCGGTCACAGACACACAGACCGCGGTCACAGACACACGGTCGGCACGGTCGCCTCGACACGGTCGGCACGGTCGCCTCGACACGGTCGGCACGGTCGCCTCGACACGGTCGGCACGGTCGCCTCGACACGGTCGGCACGGTCGCCTCGACACGGTTGGCACGGTCGCCTCGACACGGTCGGCACGGTCGCCTCGACACGGTTGGCACGGTCGCTTCGACACGGTCGGCACGGTCGCCTCGACACGGTCGGCACGGTCGCCTCGACACGGTCGGCACGGTCCGTCAGCCGCCGCCAGTCGGCACAACACACGGAGCCAGCCGGGGATGAGAGTCGTGATGAGCCAGCCGGGGATGAGAGTCGTGATGAGCCAGCCGGGGATGAGAGTCGTGATGAGCCAGCCGGGGATGAGAGTCCCCGGATGAGAGCCGGGGATGAGAGTCGTGATGAGCCAGCCGGGGATGAGAGTCGTGATGAGCCAGCCGGGGATGAGAGTCCCCGGATGCGAGCCGGGGATGAGAGTCGTGATGAGCCAGCCGGGGATGAGAGTCGTGATGAGCCAGCCGGGGATGAGAGTCGTGATGAGCCAGCCGAGGATGAGAGTCGTGATGAGCCAGCCGGGGATGAGAGTCGTGATGAGCCAGCCGGGGATGGGAGTCGTGATGAGCCAGCCGGGGATGAGAGTCGTGATGAGCCAGCCGGGGATGAGAGTCGTGATGAGCCGGCCGGGGATGAGAGTCGTGATGAGCCAGCCGGGGATGAGAGTCGTGATTCATATCGGACCGACCAGATCAGAATGGACTGGAGGAGACTGGGATCGTCTCGGCACTACCCGTCCCGTTCTTTAGCCTATTAGCCGCTAGTGGGCAGCATTTTGTACATGACAGATTACTGAGAAGTGAGAACCATTCGGTGTTTGAGATTTAAGAATGAAGTTCAGAGAATGATGGAATTATGCTTGGAAGAGATATATGCTTAAGAATTGGTCTATGTCCTCCATTTCAGGGTAATAATTCTTTTTATTAATTTAAGAAATGATATTTGAGCTAGTCCAAATCCACAGTAACGTTAAACAAGACACATTTTAGAGTTATTGAGGAATTATATTCAAATATATGTTATTACTAAGCAGGAAAAGCATTTAAGAACCAACAAATGTGCCAAATACTTCCGGATACCGTTGTTTTCAGCGTGGAACACTTAAGGGGAATGTTTCACCTTTGTATTGGTTTTGAACTGGGATAGCCATTATCTTTGTCCGTTATTGAAAAGTCTAAATTACAAAAAAACTTTTTTCCCAAAACTTAACCGTTTTTAAGCAATTTAATTTTGAATTTGCAAAAGGGAGTCTATACAAGTCCCGCCGCTAATTGGCTGACAGCCACTTCAAGATTGTCGGTCCTGAAAGTCAGACGACCTGTATTTCTCGAACCTTGGCTGGATTACCGAGTACGATGTAAACAACAGCCAACGCGATAGGTTGCGGTCCAAGTTGAAGTTTTTCGCGTTGTTTGAAGTCTCAGTTATGGATTTATTCTTTTTTGAATAAATATTGAGCTATTGCAATGCCTCGCACTCGTCATTGCGTTCTGTGCGGGAGAAGGCACAGTTTCACAATGTTTGTATTTAAGTCGCTAGAATTGTCTGAAACGATTGTGCCATATATTTGGCAGCGTAAAGGTTTTCTCTATAGTTCTCTATAGCTCAATAATGACGCCATCATCCCCAATTTAAAAAACGTAATTTGTATAAAGGTAAGTGACTTTTCGGGAGAAAAAGTATCACCATCGTTTTCAGCAGCACCTACTTCATATTTTCGACTACAACCAGCGTATATTTGACAACTTTCAGAAAGGTGAAACATTCCCTTTAAAGGGACTGTCCCACCTTCCCAAAAGTTGCCAAATGTACGCCGCTTGTGGTGCACAATACGAAGTAATTGCTGCCGAACACGATTATGACATTTGGTTCTCGCAAACAGTGCTCAATTTAATAAAAAGTTAAGTTTTAATATTTGGGTTGATGACGTCATATTGAGCTCTAGAGAGCTAAACAGAAATATTTTAGCTGCCAAAGTATGGGCACGATTATTTCGAGACAATTCTGGCGCTTTGAATAAAAACAAACCAACTACCAAACCATTGAAACGTAGCAAATATCTCCAAGGTTCACCTTAAAACAAGTCGACTATCATTACCAGTTGGGTAAAGAGAGACGACGCTGTCGGTTTAGAGGCCCTATTCAAATACACATGGGCCTTATCTTTTACAGATGTCAAAATCAAACTCGAATATCTTTTTGATTAGATCATTGTGGTTGTTTTAACTGCTACCATACTTAATTTCAATGCCAAACCATCAAAATGGCTATCTCAACTCAAATCTAATGTTAAGTTGGGATAGGGGAAATAATGACCTTTTGCCACACAAATGGAGTTATTACTTGAAATCGATAGACGAGACCAAAATATATTGTAAATTGATCACATTTTTCATATAAACAGTCCTCCCGAAAGATATTTCAAGTTAACCCGCGAGTTACTGGGGTATATTCCATAACGCGACTTACTGGGGGGGGGGGGGGGGGGGGGGGGCTATTTTTAGCCGCCCCTTCGGATCTCCGGAACTACTTAACCGATTGTAAAAGTTCAAACGGTATTCGATAGCCCTGGAAAATTTATCGAGGGAAACTTAATATTGTTGACCTCGGGGTCACCGATGACGTTACAGGTCAGGTCAAGTAAAAAATGTTTGACCGTGTCAAAAGGTCTCGATGGATGGAATTGTCGCGCAAAATTGCGATATTAAACGCATAAGCAGTCGATAAATCGGTATGATTCGTGTGTCTAGCACTTCTAAGTACCATTCTAAGCTGTGTATGACCTTGGGTCAGGTCATCCGAGGTCACGAGGTCAAACTGCAGATTACGGTCATTAGGCGTTGTAACACATGTTTATGGGTTTATTTTTCGTCTAGAACGCGAAAATTGACCGTAGAACATTGTTTGTTCCATATAAATAGAAGTAAAAAGCAAAAATGGAAATGCATTTTGTATGCAAAAATGGAAATGCATTTTTTATGCATAGTAATTTTTGTAATTTTTCACCGAATTTTTGCTGTAAGAGGTGGTCGATTTTTGTCTTTTGAAGGTCATAAGTCAAGTTAAACTGCGAGTTTGAATCATTATCTACTATCATTTTTGAAGATATTGACTTCGAATTTGGTATAAATATTCACCGAACACGTCTCGATCACATATATTCCGGTTGTTGGATAATTCTGACTTCTTTGTTGAAAATTTTGTTTAAAAAAAAAAATTGGATTTGCCAAAATTTTGAATAAAAAACTAAAAATTCCGAGATTGCAGTTTGATAGCCCGGTCTATTGTAAGTAATGTGGCTGAAGACAATTTAATTTATCTCAAATATTGTACCTTCGACAGCGTTTTCCGCAAACCATTATTTTTCGACACAAACCGAAGAACATGACGTCCCTCTGACGTCATTTCCGGTTGAGCTATCATAACCTAATCTCTTTCCTTCGGCCCACATGTATATAATTGATGTGAGAGAAGGTACTGCAATATTGGTGACTATACTCGTGTTGGTTTAGGAGTTATTGCAAAATAACGGGAGGGGGCAAAAATAGCCCCCAGTAAGTCGCGGGTTAAAGCTGATAAGTGTTCCACGCTTATAACGGTTGGTACTCACAAGGACTTGGTAACGAATTCACTGTCCGCGCTAAAATTAGTCTGCCTACGCATTGCTATTTATCATGCAGGTATATAATATATTTCATGCACTTCATCTTTTGAGAATATGCACCAAACTTATATGAAAAATCAAGAAACATTTGAAAAAGGTGCAGTAAAATCGGCTGTTAGTTTGGCCCCGGACGAAGCCCTATTTAGTATTTAGTGTTCTCGATTCATTAAAAAAATGGATGTTTTCCCCACGAAGTTACTACATACAGGTATTCAATACATTGTAGTGCACTCATGAAACATTTATTTGAACCGTTTTTCCGTAATCAATCAATACACATCTTAGAAAACCGTGATCCATTCGGCGGATTAACTTGGTCCCCTACGACGCTTTATTTAGTGTATGCCATTTGTTGAGAGGTAATTCAACGAGAGGTATTCAACGTTGAACAGATTGATACAAAAGCGCCAGATATATCGCGTTTCCAATAGTAGTGGGAAAACACCGATCATGAACTCCGAAAGAAGTATGTGTGCTTGCATTTTCATTTTTCCAAACTTCCAACTTCGAATTATGGAATAATTTTATTTAATTCTTAAATGTAGATCACATCATTTTTTTATACCATAACGGTAACCTAAGAAATTGTTGCTAAAAACCAAAAGGTCAATATTTCCTTTTAAGCATTTTCAAATATAAATAGTTTCGGTTAGATATATTGAAATGCTTAATGTGAATGTATTTACATATAAGTTTGTTTCCTCTCCCAATTTCAAGTGCGAACTCAATTTTTGTATTAAAAGGTCATTATGTCCCTTTAATCGTGTTTTGCATATAGTTAGTAAACCAGACTGTAGAGCCAGAAGTGCCCGTCCCCGATCACCTCAGAACAAGACGTGTTCCACACTCTGTACCAAGCCACGGACCGACACTGATCCCACACAGAGTTCACAGCGCGTCAGATCATTAGCCGGGCCCCGGCGCGGTGGCTGGGCAGCATCTCACCGCAGCGGTCCGCCACACAGCCACAGCCACAGCTCATTCTCGGAGCCGACTCCCACAGACAAACAGATCAATCACAGAGGCCGGCTAATTTCGGTCGTCGGAGCTGCATCAGTGCGTCGCCGGCTGGCGAGCGGCGGTCATACATATACGAACGGTGAGGTCATTAGAACCTACCGGGACCCAGGCCACCGACCGGCCGAGCCTGCCTGCAACGGGACGCGGCAGGCTGGGTGACCTGCCTGAGGCTGGGAGACTGCGGCGGGCTGGGTGACCTGCCTGAGGCTGGGAGACTGCGGCGGGCTGGGTGACCTGCCTGAGGCTGGGAGACTGCGGCGGGCTGGGTGACCTGCCTGAGGCTGGGAGACTGCGGCGGGCTGGGTGACCTGCCTGAGGCTGGGAGACTGCGGCGGGCTGGGTGACCTGCCTGAGGCTGGGAGACTGCGGCAGGCTGGGTGATCTGCCTGAGGCTTGGAGACTGCGGCGGGCTGGGTGACCTGCCTGAGGCTGGGAGACTGCGGCAGGCTGGGTGATCTGCCTGAGGCTTGGAGACTGCGGCGGGCTGGGTGACCTGCCTGAGGCTGGGAGACTGCGGCAGGCTGCGTGACCTGCCTGAGGCTGGGAGACTGCGGCGGGCTGCGTAGGTTGCGACAGGCTACGCGAGGCTGCGTTAAACTACGGGAGGCTGAGAGACTGCGAAAGGCTAGGTGAATATGTGAATTCATTACGAGATTACGGTAGGCTGCGCCAGGCTGCGTGAAACTCGGGACTTCGCCGGGCTGCATGAGGCTGCGCCAGGCTGCGTGAAGCTCGGGACTTCGCCGGGCTGCATGATGCTGCGTAGGGCTGTGTGAAGCTGAGGGACTTTGTGGGGCTTCGAGATGTTGGGAAAGGGCTCTCAGGTGAACCTGAGCCACGGAGGCCGCGTGATGTCACGTCAGGAGCCGGACGCTGCACGTGATGTCACGTCAGGAGCCGGACGCTGCACGTGATATCACGTCAGGAGCCGGACGCTGCACGTGATGTCACGTCAGGAGCCGGACGCTGCACGTGATATCACGTCAGGAGCCGGACGCTGCACGTGATGTCACGTCAGGAGCCGGACGCTGCACGTGATATCACGTCAGGAGCCGGACGCTGCACGTGATGTCACGTCAGGAGCCGGACGCTGCACGTGATGTCACGTCAGGAGCCGGACGCTGCACGTGATGTCACGTCAGGAGCCGGACGCTGCACGTGATATCACGTCAGGAGCCGGAC
This sequence comes from Chirona hameri, assembly GCA_036785665.1. NCBI lineage: Eukaryota > Metazoa > Arthropoda > Thecostraca > Balanomorpha > Balanidae > Chirona > Chirona hameri. The sequence goes on from JAXIVJ010000838.1 coordinate 51,097, forward strand.
GCTGCACGTGATGTCACGTCAGGAGCCGGACGCTGCACGTGATATCACGTCAGGAGCCGGACGCTGCACGTGATGTCACGTCAGGAGCCGGACGCTGCACGTGATGTCACGTCAGGAGCCGGACGCTGCACGTGATGTCACGTCAGGAGCCGGACGCTGCACGTGATGTCACGTCAGGAGCCGGACGCTGCACGTGATGTCACGTCAGGAGCCGGACGCAGCGCGTGATGTCACGTCAGGAGCCGGACGCTGCACGTGATGTCACGTCAGGAGCCGGACGCTGCACGTGATGTCACGTCAGGAGCCGGACGCTGCACGTGATGTCACGTCAGGAGCCGGACGCTGCACGTGATGTCACGTCAGGAGCCGGACGCTGCACGTGATGTCACGTCAGGAGCCGGACGCTGCACGTGATGTCACGTCAGGAGCCGGACGCAGCGCGTGATGTCACGTCAGGAGCCGGACGCTGCACGTGATGTCACGTCAGGAGCCGGACGCTGCACGTGATGTCACGTCAGGAGCCGGACGCTGCACGTGATGTCACGTCAGGAGCCGGACGCTGCACGTGATGTCACGTCAGGAGCCGGACGCTGCACGTGATGTCACGTCAGGAGCCGGACGCAGCGCGTGATGTCACGTCAGGAGCCGGACGCTGCACGTGATGTCACGTCAGGAGCCGGACGCAGCGCGTGATGTCCAGGCGCAGCTCGTGAGCCCGCTGGCCGCTAGCCCGCCGTTAACGGGCTAATGGGTCCTCAGCGCGCCGCCAGCACGTGAGAACGGCGCATTGTTTGTGTTGTTCGCATGCTGGTTCGCAACGGATCAGCGCGCGCGACCGGCCGGGGCGACCCGAGAGCGGCCGCCGCCGTGGGAGGCCGCCGCGTCCGGCCGGCGTGGCGGGGGGCGGGGAGGGGGGGGGGGGGGGGTGTTAACACTGACCCGAGCCACACAGGAACAGAACGGCTGGTTTGCTCGTTGGGAAGAGTCGAGGCGATGACTCGGGATTGGACGGAGGTAAATAAGGGGATTGGAAGAGATGCTCGCTTCAATGTGCGTCACGAGGTTAGGTACGGATGGAATACGGGTCAGACCGAGGCTTTCATTGCAGGGCTGAGAGAGAGAGAGAGAGGCGTATCGCCCTCGATCCAGTCAGGCAGGGACGTCCGGTGGGGCATCCACTATCGATGACCGATGTTGACCTAAGCAACAACGGTCGCCGTGTGAGAGGCGTACATTACGCATATATGTATAATAACTCGATGACGTGCACTTGATTCCCAGTGCGATTAAAGGGACATTGCCACCTCGCAGGCCAATATGGAGTTTTTGGTGTGTTTCGGTCGATTAAGCGTGTCCGATTTCATCTGCAAAATTTGGGTCCCGAAACTCCCCCCATAAAAATACATTTGCCCCACTCATGCTTGCCAAGCATTCGTAAAATTGGAGTCACCACATCACTATTTATAATCTTTTATTTGCGGACTGTTATTTTCTTTTGAATGTTTCAAACTCAACATCACCATTCCGTCATTGCACTTTAAAATTAAAAAGCGTATGCAGTTAATTATATTTTCAACAACCTTAGCCTCTTTCATAATAAAACAGCAAGAATTGCTATGGCTCGACTTTGGGACCGTAGGAATTATGTGACCTATACCTTATAACACAGATAGACTTTCCAAGGTCAAGTCTCGGCGAATTCGTACGCTTCAGCTTTGGGCGGGCGCCAATACCACAGCCAAACTGGATGAGAACGGCCATCATGAATCTAGTACTGAGCACAGCTGGGACCAACGTTTTGGAGTCAGAAATAAATACAAAATACTTTGCCGATACACTGCCTTAGGTGCTGCAGGAGCAAGTTTGAGCCTGAGCATACATGATTGTTGATCCCACCATTCATTTAAGTTGCTTTTTAGAAATCCTCCGGAGGTGGCAATATCCCTTTAACTGCGCGATGTTACGGTAGTGTTCACCGTTCATGGTAGGGCGTACGAGGAAATTGATGAGTCCTCACGTTTGTCCGAGATAAGTGACGACTACGCTTCTAATGGTGATGACACTCCGTTTGCGGTGCGGCTCCACGCCCGGCCGCCCGCACAGAAAGCCAGACAAGCTGCTGCCACATTGCCTGGTGATGACACTCCGTTTGTGGTGCGGCTCCACGCCCGGCTGCCCGCACAGAAAGCCAGACAAGCTGCTGCCACATTGCCTGGTGATGACACTCCGTTTGTGGTGCGGCTCCACGCCCGGCCGCCCGCACAGAAAGCCAGACAAGCTGCTGCCACATTGCCTGGTGATGACACTCCGTTTGTGGTGCGGCTCCACGCCCGGCCGCCCGCACAGAAAGCCAGACAAGCTGCTAAATATGTGAACTGCCACATTGCATGGTAAGTGGCGCTATTCGCAGCCAAGCGCCTCACTGAATGACATGCCGAGGCGGCGCGGAGCCTGGGAAAGCAGGGTCGACCACCGCCGGTGTCAGGGTGACCCGGTATATACAGCAACTTCTAGGAAAATTCATATGTTGGCGTGACCAGCGATTTTTTTAATGTATTTTTATATGATTAATATAATAATACATCGCCAAGCATCATCTCACTGGCGGATCCAAGGGGGGGGGGCATCAGGGGCAAATGACCCCCACAGGAATCTGTGTGTGTGTGTGGGGGGGGGGGGGGGGACATCAGGGGCAAATACCCCCCACCCACAGGAATATGGAGGGGGGGGGGGGGCAGCAGGGGCAAATGACCCACACACAGGAATCTGGGGGGGGGGGGGGGGGCATCAGGGGGAAAATTGCCCCCACAGGAATCTGGGAGTGATCAGGGGCAAATGACCCCTCACAGGAATATGGGGGGGGCATCAGGGGCAAATGACCCCCACAGGAATCTGGGGAGGCATCAGGGGCAAATGACCCCCACAGGAATCTGGGAGGGGGGGGGGGGGCATCAGGGGCAAATGACCCTCCACACACACACAGGAATCTGGGGGGGGGGGGGAGGGCATTCAATACAAGTATGCCCCCCGCGCATTCCCGATTTATCGTAAAATCGTAAATATTGCCTTTGCAGCAGTCAAAATCCAGCTATCCACAGTCAAAAAACGGAAAATTTCGCGCCGCTTCGTGGCATGACACAACTTTCGGAATTGCTTATAAAATTTGGAAAATGTGAAAATGAATTCCATTAAGTGTCTGGCAGAGACTCTCCTTGGCGGTAATTGCTGGCACTGGCGGATCCAGGGGGGCATCACTGGCAAATGCCTCCCCCACAGGAATCTGGGAGGGGCATTCAATACAAGTATGTCCCCCGCGCGTTCCTTGCACTGAACGTGAACAACTTAGGAGAAAACTTCATGCAAACGGAAGTTTTTTTTCTCGAGTGATTTAATTTTAAGTTTGTATGTATCCCTTTATTTCAATGATAGACAAAGCAGTGCACCTGATGCAATTCAAGCAGCCTCGGTGACGCTTAATCTGCGCCCCGCTGGGGGGGGGGGGGGGGCAGAATCTGCCCCCTTCCGGATTTTCGCAATAACTTGAAAACTATATGATAGATATCAACGTCAAACTTTCAGTACTTTAACCTTATGATGCATCAATTCTACGTCTTCTCACCAAATTCCAATGCAATTGATGTAGTATTTTGGGAGATAATGACGTTTTAGTGACGTCGTCATGTCATGCCCTTTTGGGTGCAAAAAAACAATAAATGTTTGCACAATCGTAGAAAATAGAGTTATGAAGCAAAGTGCAAAACAAAAACTTTAAAAGAAGGGAAATGACATTCTCTTCAAAATCGCTGTCTCGGATTTGTAAATTTTGTATTTTTGACCCACCAAAAATAAAAATGTGTTTTTCGGAAAAAATCCACATTTTTTGTTGTTGTGAATTTGATGTAAATTTCTTAAGATCGAATACCAAAATAAGGTGTCCGGCCCAAATCCAAGGATAAAAAATGGGGGTACCTTTTTGCCACAAAAAGATGACCCCCTACGGAGAGAGGCTGGATCCGTCAGTGCATCATCTCGATGCTGCTTGGGGATGACGATAAACAAGTGTCAGACAACTGCACGAGCTTGCACGTCCCGGGTGCCGGTCGTCGGAGCTGAGAGCCTCCCGGATAGTCGCGGGTGCCGGTCTCGGAGCTGAGAGCCTCGTAGCAGCATGGCTGAATGGAGGCAGGGATTGGCTGAACTTGAAGCGTGCTGTTTTGTCACTGTTTTGTTTTGTCTCATTACATGGCTTCCAATCGGCGATTCATTGTTTATGTCCGTCTGGCAGCCCATATCCGGCAGAGAAAGGATTACCAGCCTCACATACTTGATGGTATCAGCCGGTAACTCCTGTCGGCCCCCGTGCAGCGCCGGCCGCAGCAGATGAGCTACTGTGGTGACGTCACTGGTGCTGAAGATGAGCTCCTGCGGTGACGTCACTGGTACTGCAGATGAGCTCCTGCGGTGACGTCACTGATACTGCAGATGAGCTGTTGTGGTGACGTCACTGGTACTGCAGATGACCTCCTGCGGTGACGTCACTGATACTGCAGATGAGCTGCTGTGGTGACGTCACTGGTGCTGCAGATGAGCTACTGTGGTAATTTGTGACGTCACTGGTCCCATAGTCGGCCGGCGTGGAAGTCACCCGGGTACGTATGGAGACATCACGGCCGGTGTCCGACCCGCTCAGACCGCCGGACATTTGCATGTGTATTGTCATCGGTGATGAACGGAGCTGGCTTTGGTCGATCGGTAGTCATTTGTCTGACAGAGGTAGACTCGCCTCCCAGTTGATCAGTGGTCCTGTCCTGTTGTGTCCGCCTGCGTCCCGGCCAAGTGGCACTGCACTACGGCGTGGCCAAAAAGGGAACAATGACGCTGGATCTCACCGGGACGAGCCGGTAATAACCGCTTTAATCTATGTACTTCTGCTCGGCACTGTTAAGGTTCCACTCCAGCTCATGTCATCCTGCATTAGCTGCCGCTGTTGTCATACCGTGGCCACCTGGTGTGACTTACTGGACAGTGCCATTGCGGGATTACAGCCCGGGATGACCTACCGGCAGTATCGCACCATCTACAGATCTACAGATCTACCCAGATCTTATCGCCAAGCTTTCTAGCGTCGCAATGCAACTCTAGAAAGCTCCATACATACATATACCTCGTAATATTCTGCAGTAAGCACCTGACAGAGCGGTTCCCTGCTGGCGCCTGCGCCGGCCGCCGCTGTCGGGCCGGCCATCTAGCCGTGCCGTATCCCGTCCGCGCCCGGCCCGTGCATCGTCTCTGCCGGCCCGTACAGCGCCAAACGGCCGATACATTGCCGCTTTGGACAATGAAGTGCGGTCTGAACAGTCGCCGCTCGGTCGGCTATCGGCCGCTGTCCATTCCGCATACTGAGCGAGCCGACAATGGCCGGCTCGGCCGCCGCCGGACCGCTGCGCCGCCGCTGCAACGGACATGACGCCGTGATGCATAGTTTATTCCGCTTAAAATTGGATACCGCCGCTTGTAATAAGTCAGTGTCGGACGGTAAATCCTCAACCGTGTGACTGGCCATGACACTGCCGGACGAGGCGACCGCTGCTGCTGCTGCTGGCTGGGAGAGGGATGAGGTGGCTGCTGCTGCTGGCTGGGATAGGGATGGGGTGGCTACTGCTGGCTGGGAGAGGGATGAGGTGGCTGCTGCTGGCTGGGGGAGGGATGAGGTGGCTGCTGCTGCTGGCTGGGATAGGGATGGGATGACGGCTGCTGCTGGCTGGGAGAGGGATGGGGTGACGGCTGCTGTGGCTGGAGGAGGGATGGGGTGGCTGCTGGCTGGCTGGAGGAGGGATAATGCAACTGCTGTTGGCTGGGAGAGGGATGAGGTGGCTGCTGCTGCTGCTGCTGGCTGGGGGAGGGATGGTGTGGCTGCTGCTGCTGCTGGCTGGGAGAGGGATGAGGTGGCTGCTGGCTGGCTGGGGGAGGGATAATGCAACTGCTGCTGGCTGGGAGAGGGATGAGGTGGCTGCTGGCTGGGAGAGGGATGAGGTGACTGCTGCTGGCTGGGAGAGGGATGGGGTGGCTGCTTCTGGCTGGGGAGGGATGAGGTGGCTGCTGGCTGGAGGAGGGATGAGGTGGCTGCTGGCTGGAGGAGGGATGAGGTGGCTGCTGCTGGCTGGGAGAGGGATGAGGTGGCTGCTGCTGGCTGGGAGAGGGATGGGATGGCGGCTGCTGGCTGGCTGGGAGAGGGATGGGGTGACGGCTGCTGCTGGCTGGGAGAGGGATGGGATGACGGCTGCTGCTGGCTGGGAGAGGGATGGGATGACGGCTACTGCTGGCTGGGAGAGGGATGGGGTGACGGCTGCTGCTGGCTGGGAGAGGGATGGGATGACGGCTGCTGCTGGCTGGGAGAGGGATGAGGTGGCTGCTGGCTGGAGGAGGGATGAGGTGGTTGCTGCTGGCTGGGAGGAGGGATGGGGTGGCTGCTGCTGGCTGGGAGAGGGATGAGGTGGCTGCTGCCTGGGAGAGGGATGAGGTGACGGCTGCTGCTGGCTGGGAGAGGGATGGGATGACAGCTGCTGCTGGCTGGGAGAGGGATGGGATGACGGCTGCTGCTGGCTGGGAGAGGGATGAGGTGGCTGCTGGCTGGAGGAGGGATGAGGTGGTTGCTGCTGGCTGGAGGAGGGATGAGGTGGCTGCTGCTGGCTGGGAGGAGAGATGGGGTGGCTGCTGCTGGCTGGGATAGGGATGGGATGACGGCTGCCTGGGAGAGGGATGAGGTGACGGCTGCTGCTGGCTGGGAGAGGGATGGGATGACGGCTGCTGCTGGCTGGGAGAGGGATGAGGTGGTTGCTGGCTGGAGGAGGGATGAGGTGGTTGCTGCTGGCTGGGAGGAGGGATGGGGTGGCTGCTGCTGGCTGGGATAGGGATGGGATGACGGCTGCCTGGGAGAGGGATGAGGTGACGGCTGCTGCTGGCTGGGAGAGGGATGAGGTGGCTGCTGTGAGAGAGGGATGGGGTGGCTGCTGCTGGCTGGAGGAGGGATGAGGTGGTTGCTGGCTGCTGGGAGGAGAGATGATGTGGCTGCTGCTGGCTGGGAGAGGGATGGGATGACGGCTGCTGCTGGCTGGGAGAGGGATGGGATGACGGTTGCTGCTGGCTGGGAGAGGGATGAGGTGGCTGCTGGCTAGAGGAGGGATGAGGTGGTTGCTGCTGGCTGGAGGAGGGATGAGGTGGTTGCTGCTGGCTGGGAGGAGGGATGGGGTGGCTGCTGCTGGCTGGGATAGGGATGGGATGACGGCTGCCTGGGAGAGGGATGAGGTGACGGCTGCTGCTGGCTGGGAGAGGGATGGGATGACGGCTGCTGCTGGCTGGGAGAGGGATGAGGTGGTTGCTGGCTGGAGGAGGGATGAGGTGGTTGCTGCTGGCTGGGAGGAGGGATGGGGTGGCTGCTGCTGGCTGGGATAGGGATGGGATGACGGCTGCCTGGGAGAGGGATGAGGTGACGGCTGCTGCTGGCTGGGAGAGGGATGAGGTGGCTGCTGTGAGAGAGGGATGGGGTGGCTGCTGCTGGCTGGAGGAGGGATGAGGTGGTTGCTGGCTGGGAGGAGAGATGATGTGGCTGCTGCTGGCTGGAGGAGGGATGGGATGACGGCTGCTGGCTGGCTGGGAGAGGGATGAGGTGGTTGCTGGCTGGGAGAGGGATGAGGTGGCTGCTGGCTGGGAGGAGGGATGATGTGGCTGCTGCTGGCTGGGAGAGGGATAAGGTGGCTGCTGGCTGGGAGAGGGATGGGGTGGCTGCTGCTGGCTGGGAGAGGGATGGGATGACGGCTAGCTGGGAGAGGGATGGGGTGACGGCTGCTGCTGGCTGGGAGAGGGATGGGATGACGGCTGCTGGCTGGCTGGGAGAGGGATGGGTGGCTGCTGCTGGCTGGGAGAGGGATGGGATGACGGCTAGCTGGGAGAGGGATGGGGTGACGGCTGCTGCTGGCTGGGAGAGGGATGGGGTGACGGCTGCTGCTGGCTGGGAGAGGGATTGGATGACGGCTGCTCCTGGCTGGGAGAGGGATGAGGTGGCTGCTGCTGGCTGGAGGAGGGATGAGGTGGATGCTGCTGGCTGGAGGAGGGATGAGGTGGCAGCTGCTGGCTGGGAGAGGGATGAGGTGGCTGCTGCTGGCTGGGATAGGGATGGGATGACGGCTGCTGCTGGCTGGGAGAGGGATGGGATGACGGCTGCTGCTGGCTGGGAGAGGGATGGGGTGGCTGCTGCTGGTTGGATAAGAAAGCAGCCACACTCCTGAGAATATTCAGTGAAGTCACTAAATTAGCTCGGGGGAGGTGAATAATGGAGCAGTTAGTCAGGTATCTTTCGGTCATAAAACCCGTCTTCAAAGTTCAGAAGGTAATTTTGATAACAAGCGGTGGATTACACCATGTACTCTGTGTAGCACAGCACAGTTACATGGCCATTATATTCGAATCAAGCGGTATATGCGAAAGCGCGCTATAATTGCCCTCCTCGGCTATTTCTAACCACGGATTCCCAGCAAAAGTCATGGCTCCTGAGAATGAACGCTGCTGCGTTTAATTCGGCTGCGATGGGCGCCACTAAAGACGGAGGTGGGACGCTAGATTGCAGCCGGAACTTCTGAAGCCAGGCCGCGAGATCTGACTGCTCGTCTGGCGGGCTCCAGGCCGGCACGGGCAGCTGCTGCCGGGACTTCTGAAGCCAGGCCGCGGGGGGATCTATCTGACTGTGGTCGTCCGCGGGCTCCAGGCCGGCACGGGTGCAGTGACCGTCCTCTGCGGCAGCGGTCATCCCCGGGGCGCTGACCGCTGACCGGTGACCGTTCTCAGAGCGATGACCGTTCCTTCGAGCTCCGTCCAATCGTTGGAGCATGACCCAGCTGCAGAGATCTTCCCACCAAAGGTGATACATTGCAGTCTGCGTACCTGTGTTTCCCCCATACACCTGCCCACCGCAAATCACCAGTCCACCTGCCTCCTGAAATAAGTGCTAACTACTGCGCCAGAACTAGAACCACGAGGCGGCAACGGGACTATCAAAATACTTCATCCGGTAAAATGCGATAATCGACACATTATATACCAAATAAACGTGTAGTTAGGACCAACTAACTGAATGCAGTTTTCATTTAAATCACCGCGAGGAATTACAGGTCCTTGCAGATAAAAAAAACCATCCCCGTGTTCACTGTATCGCTATTGTTGAGATCGGTCCGTGCCGCCGCAGTATTGTCGTCGCTGCAGACTTCACTTCAGAAAAGAGTCGCACGTCACGCGGGCTCTGTTGGTATGTATTCCCTGGCGCGGCCGAATAGCGCCTGGTCATGGCTGCTGGGCGCCTCAGCGGACCGGCCGCGGCGGCGGCGACAACACAGCGGAGCCCGGCAGCAGCGGAGCCCGGCAGCAGCGGAGCCCGGCCCAGCAGTATCGCGCGGATTTGATCACCGCTGATGAAATCAGATAGCCTGCCGTGCCCCGGGGCAGGTGCAGAGTCGGCCTTGACCCGCCGCTCCCTCCCCGGTAAGTTCCCTGTCGCTCCCTGCTCGCAGACATCGAGGGAAGAGACAAACGTTTATTATACCGAATGATTCATTTATACTTTAGACTGCGGGACTAATGGTCGTTAACCTTCTTACTTGAAGTTAACTTGAAGTTAAGTTTACTTGAAAGTCGACCCTCAAAAGCACTAATTCATTGTGTTTATGTATGCATTCATAAAACAATTAGGTATTAGGAAATGTTGTTGAGTTGTGTTTTGAGTTCATGCGCATGTCCCGGTGAAGAGATGCGTATCCCTATACAAATACTGAAGCAATTAGGACATCAATGATGCATGTCATGGTGAAGAGATGCGTATCCCTATACAAATACTGAAGCAATTAGGACATCAATGATGCATGTCCCGGTGAAGAGATGCGTATCCCTATACAAATACTGAAGCAATTAGGACATCAATGATGCATGTCCCGGTGAAGAGATGCGTATCTCTATACAAATACTGAAGCAATTAGGACATCAATGATGCATGTCCTGGTGAAGAGATACGTATCACTATACAAATACTGAAGCAATTAGGACATCAATGATGCATGTCCCGGTGAAGAGATGCGTATCACTATACAAATACTGAAGCAATTAGGACATCAATGATGCATGTCCTGGTGAAGAGATACGTATCACTATACAAATACTGAAGCAATTAGGACATCAATGATGCATGTCCCGGTGAAGAGATGCGTATCCCTATACAAATACTGAAGCAATTAGGACATCAATGATGCATGTCCCGGTGAAGAGATGCGTATCTCTATACAAATACTGAAGCAATTAGGACATCAATGATGCATGTCCTGGTGAAGAGATGCGTATCCCAATACAAATACTGAAGCAATTAGGACATCAATGATGCATGTTCCGGTGAAGAGATACGTATCACTATACAAATGCTGAAGCAATTAGGACATCAATGATGCATGTTCCGGTGAAGAGATACGTATCACTATACAAATGCTGAAGCAATTAGGACATCAATGATGCATGTTCCGGTGAAGAGATACGTATCACTATACAAATACTGAAGCAATTAGGACATCAATGATGCATGTCCCGGTGAAGAGATACGTATCACTATACAAATGCTGAAGCAATTAGGACATCAATGATGCATGTTCCGGTGAAGAGATACGTATCACTATACAAATGCTGAAGCAATTAGGACATCAATGATGCATGTCCCGGTGAAGAGATGCGTATCCCTATACAAATACTGAAGCAATTAGGACATCAATGATGCATGTCCTGGTGAAGAGATACGTATCACTATACAAATACTGAAGCAATTAGGACATCAATGATGCATGTCCCGGTGAAGAGATGCGTATCCCTATACAAATACTGAAGCAATTAGGACATCAATGATGCATGTCCAGGATGCATCCATTAAAATTGAGAGAAATCAATTGATCAATTCAAAATAGAAATCGAGGAAGGACAAAGGCACATTCATCTTTGCACAAATTGCATCTGTTTCTAAGAATGCGTTGAGAGCTTTCAGCGAGTGACGTTACTCCTACGAATAACGCAAAATCGCGAGAGAGAAAAATTGCTGCCAGTTAGCAATTTTCATTTTCCAGGAGCGTAGGAGCGCCAAGAAAAGTGTGCGGCCAATGTAAAAGCATGTGGGGAGTGAAACTTTGATCTCGTTTTGAGGGAATCAAAATTCCCTATGTACAATTTCTTGTCGGATTTGAGCTTTTCTCAAGTTGGTGTATATTCTCTCAAATTGTTCTCGTGTAACAAAATGAGATTACAGCGATAGTTCTGGCCAAAAAATGGGTGTCACAATTCGCACTGACCCCCGTTCCCTACACCTATGGCTCATTTCACATATAGTACACTGAAAACACGTCTTGATACCCCTTTCTAGAAGGGTTTCGATAAGAGTCTATTGCGTTTGTTTTAGATAACCCAAGCGATAACGTGTTTGTCTACAGACACGCATTGGAGAACCTTCAGCAGAGATGAGAGTCTGCGCCGTGGTTTTCGAGAACCTAATCGAGAACATATTTGTGTCCGGGCATACATTGGAGAACCTTCAGCAGATGACAACCATAACATTTGGGTTTCGGAGACCAATGCAATGTTTTTTTGTTCGGTGAGTATTGCCTGAGTTTAGCGCAACGATTTTCAGGTAAGTACCTTTATGTTCTTGCTGATCTGAAAAATCATTGATCATTAAACTGATTTTGTTACACAGACCTGTGTTTCATATATTTGTTTAATGGAGATGCTTGCTTGATTGGTTCTATAGAAATATAATGGAAATAAGTGAAATATTCTACAAGAGAAACATAGAAGTAAGAATCAGAGTTATTCATGTATTTGTTTCCTGAAATTAATTTATTTACCAGCTAGATAAACACGGGACCATGATGATGCTATACTCATTACTCACCATTCCAATCAGTCGATGTCGGGACTGAACTTTAATAGAGTATATTTTGTGCCGCCAGCAGCCGCAGAGCCAAGCCGCAGAGCCAAGCCGCAGAGCCAAGGCGTGGAGGCAAGCCGCAGCCAGCCGCAGCCAGCCGCAGCCAGCCGCAGCCAGCCGCAGCCAGCCGCAAAGCTAATCCGCAACCAGCCGCAGCCAGCCGCAAAGCCGCAGCCAGCCGCAGCCAGCCGCAGCTAGACGCAAAGCCAAGCCGCAGCCAGCCGCAGAGCCAAGCCGCAGCCAGCCGCCAGCCGCCAGCCGCCATCCGCCGCCGCTGTGCTGCCCTGCCTTGAGTGCCTATTGCATCTTCAACCTTTATAAGCTCACGTCAATCAAGCTGGTTTCCCGTTGGCGATGCATTATGGCCACCGTGCGATTGGCTGTCCGGCAGATTGAGATATGGTGGCGAAATTCGAGCTGTGTGTGTTGTCGTCTCAACCTTCTTGAGTGAGAACTGCCTACCTAATGACCCAACGTGATGCGACCCTAAATCCGATCGGAGGTAGGTCTGGGAACCTTAGATCTGTGTCCGATCAGATCAGGGCGCTCGACTCCGGCCGCCAGCACGTGTATATTTTTTATATTGTGTATATTTTTTCCGGATCATTTGGAAGGTGTGTCTCGGTCGGGCAGGAGCTCAACCAATTCCAAAACTGAAGACAGGAGAGGTTTTCACCATAGCTGTATTTATTGACACATCCACAACTCATCCACCATGGAATGGAGGCCCCAGAGTCACAAGAATAGATAACCTCACATCAGTGTTCGTCACGGGCCCACCAACTCCCAGCCCGGCCCGGCCCGGGCCCATGAACACCAAACACAGGCCCTGACCAGGCCAGGTCAAATTCATAATATTGAGGCCCAGGCCAGGTCTGGCCCGTTCAGATTAAGCACATCATTATTTTCACAAAATGTTCAACCATTATCCTAGCATATTTACTTATATACTATAAATGTGAAACAATGAACCAACTATGATGCTAACCCAACAAAAAGCCATAGCCACAGCAACAGTGTGTTGCTGTGGAAGTGAACTGCTGGTTAAAATATTGTTAAGCTCTGACCTGAGCTTGCGCGCATTATAATGCGGGGCTGGGCTGAGAATGTTAAAGTGTACTTCAACATTCTCCGCCCAGCCCCGTCCAGAGCCCAATGATTTCCTTAATCCTTGCCCGGGTAGGGGTGGATGCCACTCCTCGGTGTTTCTGGAATAACTCCTGTAGTTTACAACCGATTGCGATGGAACTTTCAGTACCCTACTTTTGAACAATGTGACACATACTCTGAAAATTTGAAATTTTTAACCCACATGAACCGTGACCTATGATCTGTTTCTCAAGGTCATGCCAGGCGCGACTGGCGTCCTGCAGTATCTATCGATGCTTGTAACTTGTGCAGTTTCCGAGTGTTTGTTGTTCAGGAGCATATGCACGGGTGATTCCAGGTGACAGTTGTAGTTTCCACTGAGATTGTCACCTCGATTGACCTTTTCAGAGGTCAACTGAGGTCATTGACCTCCGATGACCTCATATAACTTTTGTTTTGGCTTATGGCGGTTTCTGGAACATTTTGTGACGCTGACTTCAAATTTGGGATCCATTTTCCATAATTATATGTTCTACTGGGGTCATGCGCTTCCACAGGTCAACCAAGGTCACTGACCTCAGATGACCTGACATGATCTTTTTTTAATTTGGCAGCTTTTAGGACATTTTGTGACACTGATTTTAAATTTGTCAGCCATTAAGCATTATGGTATGCTCATGCACGATTCTAGCTCGATAAAATTAAATTTATACGCATTTACAATTTTGATGATTTTTGGTCATTGACATGACCTCAGAGGTCACCTAATGACCCAAAGCCTTAACATCGGATATCAGCGGATTCCTCTCGTGACAAGCAACACTCTCGTCTTTGAATCGAAGCTCTAGCTCAATTAGGGGCGAAACGCTAATGGGGGGGGGGGGGGGGGGTCATACCACACCCCCTCCCTACCCTAACACGTAGTGATTTTGCCCTAACCGGGTGAAGGTTAAAGTTGAGGCCCGGTCCAGACCCGGCCTATGGCCCATGGGGCCAGCCTGGCCCGTGGCGAACTCTGCCCCACACCAACCAAATTAGATACACACACAGATACTAAAAAATAGGTTCCAGCATTTGCGTCAATCTTCTCAATTAAAGCTCCACTGCTGTTGACCATGGACTACCTACTGCACTCAAATGGGCAGTAGGGAGTGGGAGGGTAACATTAAATAGATCAAATTACAAGCGAACTCTTCCCTCTCCTTGAAATATAAACACACAATCGACCACACAGTAGCTCTGAGTGATGCCAATATTTCAGCGATAGGTTTATCTACCACTTAAAACTTTAAAACCAGACAAAAACTCGCTCCGTTTTCCCACCAACGGTTGTTTACGTTACAAACAGTCTCCAACACATCGCGATCATATAAAATCAAGGTTACTTTCTAAACAAGTACACTAGGAGAGCAATGGCGGCGCCACCATAGGGGCAGGGGTGGCAGACTGCCACCCCTGCCGAGACACTGGGGCGCCACCATAGGGACAGGGGCGGCAGACTGCCACCCCTGCCGAGACACTGGGGCGCCACCATAGGGGCAGGGGTGGCAGATTGCCACCCCTTCCGAGACACTGGGGCGCCACCATAGGGGCAGGGGTGGCAGACTGCCACCCCTGCCGAGACACTGGGGCGCCACCATAGGGGCAGGGGTGGCAGATTGCCACCCCTTCCGAGACACTGGGGCGCCACCATAGAGGCAGGGGTGGCAGATTGCCACCCCTGCCGCAGGGGCGGCGGAAGAGGGGGGGGGGGGAAGTTGCCCCCCAAAATCAGCCGAGGGGCGCTTTGTGTTTGGCAGGGGCTGCGGAGTCCAAGGGAAAGCCAAGGCCAAGGGAAGCCAAGGGGGCCTCTGGCCGCCTGAAGGGACGCTCTGGCTGCCTGAGGGAGCGTTCTGGCCACCTGAGGGGGGCGCTCTGGCTGCCTGAGGGGCGCTCTGGCAACCTGAGGGGGCGCTCTGGCCGCCTGAGGGGGCGCTCTGGCCGCCTGAGGGGGCGCTCTGGTTGCCTGATGAGGCGCTCTGGCTGCCTGAGGGGGCGCTCTGTCTGCCTGAGGGGCGCTCTGGCAGCCTGAGGGGGCACTCTGACCGTTTGAGGGGCGCTCTTGCCGCTTGAGGGGGCGCTCTGGCTGCCTGAGTGGGCGCCCTGGCCGTCTGAGGGGCCACTCTGGCCGCCTGAGGGGCGCTCTGGCTGCCTGAGGGGCGCTCTGACTGTCTGAGGGGGGCGCTCTGGCAGCCTGAGGGGCACTCTGGCCGCCTTAGGGGGGGGGGGGGCGCTCTTGCCGCCTGAGGGGGCGCTCTGGCCGCCTGAGGGGATGCTCTGGCCGCCTGAGGAGGCGCTCTGGCCGCCTGAGGGGGCGCTCTGGCCGCCTGAGAGGGCGCTCTGGCTGCCTGAGGGGGCGCTCTGGCTTCCTGAGATGGCGCTCTGGCCGCATGAGGGGGGGGGGCTTTGGCAGCCTCAGGGGCGCTCTGGAAGTGGCGGCAGAAGAGGAGGGGGGCAGGGGAATGGGGCAGTTGCCACCAAACTCAGCCGAGGGGAGCCTTGTGTTTGGCAGGGGCTGCTGGCCGGAGAGGGGGCGCTCTGGTCGCCTGAGAAGGGGCGCTCTGGCCGCCTGAGAAAGGGCGCTCGGGCCGCCTAAGAGGAGGCGCTCTGGCCGCCTGAGAGGGGGTGCTCTGGCTGCTCGAAAGGAGGCGCTCTGGCCGCCTGAGAGGGGGCGCTCTGGCCGCCGGAGAAGGGGTGCTCTGGTCGCCTGAGAGGGGGTGCTCTTGTTGCCTGAGAGGGAGCGCTCTGGCCGCCTGAGAGAGGGCCATCTCGCTGCCTGAGAGGGGGTGCTCTGGCCGCCTGAGAGGGGGCGCTCTGGCAGCCTGAGAGGGGGCGCTCTGGCCGCCAGAGAGGTGCACTCTGGCCGCCTGAGGGGGGGTGCTCTGGCCGCCTGAAAGGGGCGCTCTGACCGTCTGAGAGGGGCACTCTGACCGTCTGAGATGGGGCGCTCTGGGCGCCTGAGAGGGGTGACTCTGGCCGCCAGAGAGGGGGCGCTCTGGCCGCCTGAGTGGGGGCGCTCTGGACGCCTGAGAGGGGCGCTCTGTCCGCCTGAGAGTCCGCCTGGAAAACTTTCGCCCCCTGAGGGGCGCTCTGGCCGCCTGAGGGGCGCTTGTAAATCGTCAGGTAGAAGCAAGGTCGATTGAAACCCTGGCGGATCTTTAGATACAAATATATTATTTAATGATCAGCAAGGCAAGAAAACATTCCCTTTCATTAGACAAAACGGTTGTTTATATATATGCGAAGTTAAAGTTTCATCCGATTCTATCCAGTTTATGAACCATTTATTTATGTTCCACTTCAAATTTTCTGTGTCGTTTCACGCATGCCTATTTCAAAGCCAGGATGAACCATAAAATATGTTACAAGTGCTTTGTGAAAACAAAAATTGGATCCGTTAGAATGGTTTTGCTAAGAACTTTTTTTTTGTCAGCGTTCGTACGTGTTGTTGGAACGTCTTTTTATCCGTATATTTTTGGGATCCGTTGGAACGGTTTCGTTAGAGCGTTTTTTTGCAGCCTTCGTACGTGTTGTTGGCACGGCTTTTCTTCGTATATTTTGAGAATACAAGGGGCGGGGCCGATGGGGCCGCATTTGGAAGCGTTCGTACGTGGATCCGTTGGAACGTTTTTTCTTCTCTCGTTGGTACGTTTTTTTTCTTCAGTGTTCGTACGTGTTATTGGAACGTTTTTCTCCGTATTTTTGACAATTGCAAGGGGCGGGGCCGCGCAAATACATCGGAAAACTTATTTACGACTTATCTACGAGATGGTCTGGGGTCCGGGGGTGGAGACAGCGGAGGGAGCGAATGCGAGCGGGGTGTTCTAAACGTGGGTCCCTGTGGCCGTAATTCTGTAAAGTTTAGGTCAGGTTCGATTATGTTATAACAATTTTGTAATTATAATTTTGTAATCACAATTTTGTAATGCCATTTCTTTTTATTCCAATATTTTAATAACATATCGAACCCAGCGAAAATTAGTCTGCCTGCACATTGTTATTTATCATGAAGGCATATAATGTTTCATCACTCTATCTTTTGCGAATATGTACCAAACTTCTATGAACAATCAACTTTCATTTGAAAGAAGTGCATTGAAATCGGCAGTTTAACTTGGCCCGGACGGCGAACTATTTAGTGTTCACGACTTATTGAGAAAACAAAATCCATCAATTTTCAACAAACAGGTATTTAATATATTACAGTGCACACATGAAACATTTATCTAAACCGTTTATTCATAATCAATCAATACACGTTTCAGAAAACCGTGATGCATTCCGCGGATTAACTTGGCCAAGGATGGCGACGTATTTAGTGTATGCGATTTGTTTCATTGACCAATCAGGGACGTTGTCACGCTTCTTGGAGCACTTACTTCATTGCTGGCCCTATGACTTGTTTACAAATAGCATTCAAACCAGAGATAGTGATGGATTATACTGTTCGTCACCATATGTTAGTACATATTTTTTAATTTCCCATAATTTAATTTTTGCAATAGGAAATGTGGTTATTTCACTTTTAAATTGAGGCACGATCAATTTGAAACCACACATGTGCAGAGGCGGATCCAGGGGGGGGGGCAAAGGGGCCATCCCCCCAAGGTCCTGATACTATGCTTTGCCTCCCCCCAACAGTCAGACGTACAGTTGTACAAATTGCCTTTGCAGCAGTCAAAATCCAGCTATCCACAGTTAAAAACTTGCAAATTTCTCGCCGTTTCCCGTCATGACACAAAGCGCAATTGCTTATACAGATTCGGAAAATGGGCAAATAAATTAATTAAGTGTCTGGCAGTCTCTCCTTGGCGGTGGTACCTAATTGCTAGCCCCAGGGCCTATGCATACCCTTCATAAAATATTAACTTTCAAGCGGGCTACATGTTTAGCTAGTCTGCCGAGTTCCGAAAAAAGGCGACGCGAACGCAAAGACGCGGACATCGGCACCCGGAAGCTGCTCCAGCAGTGCCCAGCTTGCTGGACCGAAGAGTGTTCATTAGTGGGGACCAGGCCAGGACCATCTCCCCAAGCCATCTCCCCCCATGCTCCTCCAGATCCACAGGGACCATTTATGCGCGGATAAGTCGTTCTTCCCCTTTGCTGCTTTCAAACCATTTGCACTGTTACTAGTTGTGTGTTACAGTTTGGTTCATATGTATACAGTTTTATTATTATATGTACTATTGAGCGCTGACTGCCACCGGTCATCGTGATTTACTATCCGAGGCTAATGTATATGAAATACTACCTTCATTTAAATATGTGTCATCATACCGAGATGTGTAACCAGGAAAAGGGGTTACCTAAGGCTTGGCTACACTCACGGTCTGGTTCCAATATTACAATTTAGTTTTCCACCACCTAAAATTTAAATTTTCACGCCGCTTCGCGGCGTCACATCGGTGGCCATCGTCATAACGAAGCCATCGTCATCGTCTTTGGTTCGTTGTAGCGGTGAATTGAATGAATAGCATGTTTAGCTTCTTATTCTCTACAAGGCCCACCGCCTATGTGTCTGTGTTTTATCAGGCAAACCCGTAAAAATTTCGCGCCGCTTCGCGGCGCGAAATTTACTTGTTATAGCTTGTTATAGCTATAGTTATAGGTACTTGTTATTTAGCGCCGCTTCGCGGCGCTAAATAACAAGTACCTACTAAAACATGAAAGAACACATCAAACATGCTGCAAAGGCATAAATACACGCATAAATAATGGCCAACTTTTCTTTCGTCATTTAGCCGACCCCCCACTAAAAAATTATCGGCGACGCCCCTGGGTACAGCTGACAATTGACATAGTTTTGATCAGTGTAAGGCAATGTCGGAACAATAAAAACTACAAGCTGGCGATCTTTCCTTTTTCGATATCCCAAAAGGTCGAAAAGCTAAAAAAATCGTGTAGTTGCAAAATAAAGTGGGCCAAATCCGGGAAGAAATTCGAAATTGGGGGTAGGTAGGGTCCGCTAAAAACGGTTTGCCCCCCCCCCCAAAAAAAAAACGGCCGGCTGGATCCGCCCTTGTACATGTGTCACAGAAAAATGCAGATAAATAAATCAAAAGGTGAATATTTCACTTTAATACATGCTTTTTATGTATGTAGTTTGTCCCAGGGAAGCGCCATTTACTTTGTACATCTCCATTCAGCTGAACGTTCCTAAAATTATGCATACTAGGATATAACCACGGTAAAACTATTGAATATGTTACTAATTATTTGGACACAGTCAATGCACACGTGTGCGCACGTACCGTTTCATATTTCAAACCTGTTTTAGCTTTATCAGAGCGCGCCCGCTCGGTCATCGCCCAAAAAGGCGTTTTACTGGTATACTATTATGGCCTAAATCCGAGGAGATATCATTAAGCGCCATTTTTTTTTGGGGGGGGGGGCTTGGCTTGGCCCGAGGGGGCGCCTTGGGTTTATTTGCCCCCCATCCGAAAATACCTTCCGACACTGGGGTGGCATTACCACCCCTAAAATTTAGGCCACCGTCAAAATTTTACCGGTGCTGTCTTGTCAAAAATTGTGGATTCCGACCGCTGTGAACATATCTGGAACAGTTCCTTTCGTCGACCAATGCAAATTTTAGTCACATTTGTCTATATTGCTATTGAAACTATTCTATCTAGTCATGACCATAATATTCGCCAATTTGACCGAAACTGTCGCTCTGTATCGGGTAATCTAAACTGACTTATCTAACCGAGAGCACGCCAATGCAACAGCTGTGCCGGCGCCACTGGGCGGGGCAGGACAGGGTGGCGGCAACGGGCAGAGCAGGGTCAAGCAGGGCGGGGCAGGGTAGGGCGGGACAGGACAGGAAGGGACATGACAGGACGGGACAAAGGTGGGGCAGAGGCAAGGCAGGGCAGGATAGGATATGGCGGGGCGGGGCGGGGCAGGGCAGGGCAGGGCAGGGCAGGGCAGAGGTGGAGCGGGGCAAGGCAGATGGTGGAGCAGGGTAGGTCACGACAGGGCAGAGGCGGGAAGGGCAGGGCAAACGCGTAATATTTTAATTAAAGAAATATAATATAATTAATGTTAACCCGTGCACAGCCGGGGTTCGTGCCAACCACAGACTGCCGGGCGGGTGGAGGGCGGATAGCCGATCCCCCTAAGAACTAAAAAAACACACAGTGTAGCGATAAGCGGAAAACGACGTTAGATAACTCGAGACAAGCTCTATCGAAAGTATACTGGCCATTGCTTAGGCCGGTCAATATTGAGGTCACCAGAGTTCATCAAAAGCCGAATTTCACCTATAGGTTAGGTGTCCTTAACAAAACCGTATATATATCTCGATAACTCAGAGAGTTAGCGACATACGTCATGTGTTGCTACACACGTGTCTATACTTTCGTCTAATCATACGGTGCCGAGGAATTCTGTAAGACGAAACGAGTCCACCGGGTGGTGTGTTTGCTGTTGCCTGTTCCTATGTCTTTATATGTCATGATTGCCTTGACATTAATACACTTGCATGTTTATACCAATTACCAAATAAAAACGAAATAATAGGACTTTATTCGGTACTTTACCTCTACCCACCTCAACATTCAAACATTGCCTTACATATATGTGTTGCGGGTTCCTGTTCCTGCCAAAGGAAATATCGATGTGCGTGTGGCCATCGCCCTTCAAAACTTTTGCTTCAAAACCCATAGATTTAAATAGTTTCTCACATTCGATTCTCAGAGGGAGACAGTATAGTCAAAACATCCAACTTGGAGCGGCTAGGCACAGAGCAGGCCGCGGCATGTGACGCCAGTGGCTGTGCGGTCAGCATCAGTTAACTGTTCACCATGACGAATAGGTAGCTAGGTACCTATCTGTGTATATATTGAATTATCTTGTGACCTTTCTTCCGATTTATTTAGTAGTGTGTGCCGATCAGAGCGAATGCATAGTGAGTAGGAGTTATTTTTGATTAGGAAGTGTGAGCTAGCGAGTTAGTTTGTACTTGACATATTGTAGAGTAGAGTGTGAGCTTATTGTAATAGACCACATGAGTGACCTGAGAATAGAGTGCGGACTTATGCACTTGTCGGTAGCGAGCGGCGCCTGATTTAAGTGCCTGTGAGCGCTTGTGCGCCAATCGCAAACATGTACGTCCGATGTGTAAAGCGAAAATGAAATACAAATGTATCTCTCTCTCTCTCTCTCTCTCTCTTCAGGTAGCGTCGCCGTCTCGCATACCACTCCAGTTTGATAACGAACCTCTGTATTGTTCCACATGCTTCCCCACATGACCCTAATCATCACGGTTCCACATCACCGTGCTACCACAATCTCCACACCGATCCAATCCCATCGCAACACCCACAATCCCAATCACGACAAAAGCGTCGCCGGTTCCGCGCGCGGCTGGCGGTTTCCCTAGGGAACAGCGCCACTGAAATATTGTACAACTGTAATATATGTAAGAAACGAGTATACTCGTTTCTTCTCCTAATTCCTGTCCAACGTACTGAGTTCCAAGATTATACTTACAGAAGGTATTATTTGCTAATTATAAATTATCTACCATCTGAAAAACGCGATACATAGTTAATTCATTGTGGGGTGCTAGTAATATTTTATGGGTCCGGTATCAAAATAAAATGTGCTAAAATATTTGAAGAACTTTCAAAAATAGATAC
Organism: Chirona hameri; assembly: GCA_036785665.1. Classification (NCBI taxonomy): domain Eukaryota; kingdom Metazoa; phylum Arthropoda; class Thecostraca; order Balanomorpha; family Balanidae; genus Chirona; species Chirona hameri. The sequence goes on from JAXIVJ010000838.1 coordinate 72,868, forward strand.
CTATCAGCTAATTAATAACACAAAAATAGGACGAAATGTGTTGGGTTTTAATATTGCTTGTCGCGAGGTATATAAGCATGTTATACTTCCGTGGCACTTTTTCCCAGTAGAGGATACATGCGTACCTACTCAGACAATTTTGCCACCCCTGGCAAAAATCGGTGGCGCCGCCCCTGTAGGAGAGCTGACGTCATCGGTACAGCCACGGCTCGGGACGGCTGTCAGCCAATCAGCGGCGGCACTACCATAGACCCCCCCATTTTGCAAATTCGAAATTAAATTGCTTAACAACGGATAAGTTTTTGGGAAAAATGGTTTTAGACATTTAGACATTTCAGTAACGGCCAAAGATAATGGCTATCTCAGATCAAGACCAATACATAGGTGAAACATTCCCTTTAACCCTATTTGTAACAGGCTCCTGGCTACCCCTATTTGTAACAGGGGGGGGGGGGCGGATTCCGCCCCACCCCCCCACCCCGGAGATCTCGAGATCTACCCGTCCGATTTTCAAAAATGAAACGGTGTTTGGTTCCCCTCAACACGGTCTACATTTATAATGAATACAAAAATATACATTTTGGATAGGGGGCAACAGGGGGGAAAAAACTACAAATTTTAGTGGTATTTTTGATCCAACATAGCTTTCATGTTTATCGACAGATTTTTAACACAACTAATAGGAATCGATAGAGATTGAATTGGAAATTGATATATGATGGTGACGTTTGAAAATTCAAAAATCATAGGCGTGTGCAGGTCACTCAATATGGGGGTGAAGTAAATGCGTAATAAAACCATTTTTTGATGTTGTTTTTTTGATAAATGAAATGGTATGTGATTCTGACATTAGACAAAACTGTTATAAATCATATTTTTGCCATAGGCGGTACCAGGTTAGTGAAAAAGGGAGGTCAAATTGGAAAAAAATATTAACCGCAGACAAGTTGCTACCCAGCACTATACATATGTTACTGATCGTATATAGTTCCATTTTGCATGTTGTAATTCATCATAGGCGTATCCAGGATCCAAACTGGGGCGGCGCAAGACCTTTTGATAAGTATATTATCCGCTATTACGATACTAACTAGTCAACAGTGACTATTTCACTTACAACTTCAATTAACATTGCTTGCCCCCCTTTCTACCCTACCTGGACTCGCCTATTATCTTATAATCGTTCGTAGAGTAGCCTGTGGTGCGCGTTTCATCCGAGAACTGCAGTATGTTATGTCATTGTACGCCCATGCCTCTTAGTTTCCTTGCAATAATATGACCCCCTTTCTTCCATTCCTGAGCTCGCCTCTGCAAAAAAATGACTTTATTCCCTTTTCTGGCCTCATATGTGCATATATCATTATAAGCTAAACGTCTATTGCGCCGTTATCGCTGGAATATCGTCATCACCATGCCAGTCACCCCCTTTTCATGTGCCTGAACACGCCCCTGAAACTTTATATGTAATAAATTATGCAAATAATGGAAGCAGAAGCTATCTTTTACATCTTGATAGCTATAAATGCCTCTTACATCGCTCTATTGGCTTCCCGCCAAGCATTGAATACTTCCTGGACCCCCCCCCCTTTACAAGCCCCTGAAACCGCCTCTGCCATATAATTTGTATGATAGTTCACTAACATCAACTAATGTGCACTTGTTGCAATCACCGTAAACCGATGTAACTCCTTCATACTTGAGGCAGTTAGGAAGAAACCGTGAAGATCGCATTTCCGTATTATCGCCAAATGTCGCCTCCGAACCCACCCAAAACTGTGCCCTGGAACCGCCTCTGTTTAGGTTAAGAACTCAAAATTTTGACTCCAAATGCGGTATTCAATTCTATGAAAAGTCCCAAAATTTCATGGGCCTGCTCCCAGCCGTTCTGGAGATATCTGCGAAAAACATGAGGGGGGGGGGGGGGCGGCGGAATCCGTCCCCTGTTACAAATAGGGTTAAGGCGTAACCTGGGGTGGTCGATTTGTCCCCTCCATTTACTCGCATTTTGCTCTTATTCAGTGGGTGAAGAGCTGTGACATTGCCCTGGGTTGTTATTCGCCACTCACTGATACGCACCTACTGACCTGCCTATGATTTCGGTCTGGCCAGTGAGCACCAGCCAGCCAATAGAGGCATTGTCATTATCTATGTGCAGTGTGCACGCCGGGGTGCATGATCGATCATGTCCCGTGACAGTCGGCGTGGCTGCCGGCTGCCATCCATCTTAAGCACGTGACCGGGCCGGCGTTGCCGTTACTCGTTAGCCGAGCCGAATTCCCACGGTCTGCAACTCGGCCCGTCCTACGTGGTCAGCGCCGGCCGGGGTCCGCGGCGCCCGGCCGGCCCATGTCAATTGCCAGAGACCCATTGTAGGCCGCTCGGCGCCCATCACTCCGCTGTAAACTCGGACGTAACCGTCCCTCGAGCCGACGCCTGAGAAACTTCTGAGCTCCGGCATTGTGCGGTGAACATTACCTTACTCAGGAACGGGAAAGTCCTTGGAATAGCAATGTTAAAACGCATTACACGCCCGTTTCACCGGAGTTTAATTTCCACGAATCATCGTCAGAAACGCCGTATACGCCCACGTAACTCCCTCTTACTCCGTCCGTCCACATACAGTTCTGATACTCCCTCCAGCCCTTCTCCGCGTCGGCGGCGTGTTCCTGCCTCTGTACAGTGCTTCGACCGCCGGTGTCACGACGCAGAGGCTGCTGCATCCTGCTGATCCTCCACCTCCGCCTCTTCTGATGTCACGAGTGCCGACGACACCGAACACCCTCGGCGGGGCGCCCGGCGTCGTCCCTCCCCGCCAGCCGTGTACCGCTGATCCGCGATCCCGTGTTTATAGGACTCTCAGCTCCAGAACAGCTCAGCGGAGCGCCGTCTTCAAAGCCGGCCACGGACAGGCGGCAGGCGTCCGACAGATGGTGGACGGTGTGCAGCGAGATGTGTGTGAGCTACGCCGAGACATCGACAGGGCCGCTGCAGTCCAGTCGTGCGGTGATTTTATCGCGCCGAGTCCCGTCATAACCGGGCTGTGACGAGGCGGGAGACCGGGTGTTAAGTATGGCCAAGGCTCGTTCCGTAATCCTGGTTATATATTCCCCCTATAACGCCGCCATGCCCCACCGAGCGAGAAAGTTATACTGTCTAGCGGAGATGTCCTCTTACCCACTGTCGACCTACCTAAACGTCATTGCGATAACACCACAGTGTGGATCTGTGCAAAAATTATATACCTACTCATTTATTTAGTTATACAATTCATATAACTCTGACGCAGGAACAATACTGTGGCTACCTAAATGTTTCATTTTGTCGGTTCTCTCCTTCACCGCACGTTTATGTCAGGCACATAGCCAAAGGGGGGGGGGGGGGGGGGAGGCGGCGGGTGCGCCCCCCCCCCCCCCCCCTGGAGGCCAGGAGGGCCCTTTTCGGCGCGCTGCGCGCGCCGAAAAGGGCCGACGAGACCGCGCGAAACGCGGTGTAATGGGCTCTTTACCACGCGAAGCGTGGCCTTTAGAGAGTTTAGAGCACTTCAGAGGGATTTTAGGGCCACCAGGACCCTCTCTGAAAGACCAGAGGGCCCTTTGTACGTTCAAAAGAGCCCTGTGCATGTCAGAGGGGCCCCTAGCCAGACCGAAAGGGCCCCTGAGTGGGTCAGAGGGCCCCCTGAACACGTCGAATGGGCCCTTAGCCAGCACAGAGGGGCTGTGACTAGGGCGGTGTGGCAGGTCGATCATCGGGCGGTGTGGCAGGCCCCTGATCATGTCGGCAGGGCGACAAACCAGCCAGCACAGTCCCTTGACATGTCATAAGGGCCCCTGAGCAGGATGGAGGGTCCTTGGACATACCCCAGAGAGCCCTTGGGAAGTTCAAAGGGCCCCTGTGCAGGTCCGAGGGGCCCCTGACCAGATCGAAAGGGCTCCTAGGTGGGTCAGGACGGCCCCTGAACATGCCGAATGGGCCCCTAGTCAGCACGGAGGGGCCCCAGGGCAGGTCGGAGGGCCCTCGGAGCATGTCACAAGGCGAAAAAGCAGCCAGCACAGTCCCTTGCTAGGTCGGAAGGGCCCCTTAGAAAGCTGGAGGACCCCCGGACAGACCAGAAGGGCCCTGGAAAGTTAAAAATGCCCCTGTGCAGACCGGAGGGGCCCCTGACCAGACCGAAAGGGCCCCTGGGCGGGTAAGAAGGGCCCCTGAACATGCCATATTGGCCCCTAGCCAGCACGGAGGTGCCCCAGGGCAGGTCGGAGGGCCTCTTGAGTATACCGGCAGGGCGACAAAGCAGCCAGCGCAGTCCGACCAGAAGAGTCGCTGGGCAGATCGGTGGGGCTCCTGGGCAAGTCAGAGGGGCCCCTGGCTAGACCGAAATGGTCCCTGGGCCGGTCGGAAGGGCCCTTGAACATGCCGGATGAGTTCATAGCCAGATAGGAGGGGCCCCTGTGCAAGTCGGAGGAGCCCCTGAGCATGTCGGCAGGGTGACACAACAGCCAGTTCAGTTCCTGGCCAGGTCAGAAGGACCTCTGAGCAGGCCGAATGGGCCCCTTGACACATAGGAGGTGCTTCTTGGAAGGTCAGAGGAGTCCCTGGTCAGACCGGAAGGGCCCAAAGCACGTAGAGATCCCAGATGAAGATTAAACACAAAGAGGACTTACTCCACAAGAAATATATTAAAATCGGAGTTTTCGGGTATATTGTAACACCCTTCGTCAGCGATTAAGAGGCATTCGGTAACAGGTTATTGCTCGACTTTAAGATGAGCAATGACATGTTACCGAATGCCTCTTAATCGCTAACGAAGGGTGTTACAATATACCCGCAAGCTTGATTTGAATTTTTCTTGTAGAGTAAGCCCTCTTTGTATTTAATATATATCACCCACTCCAAATCATGTCTTCTCGCGGATCCCAGATGAGTCCCTGAACAGGTCGGATGGGCGTTGACAAGGTCGGAGGGGCCCCTAGACGATCTGAAGGGACCCTGGGCCTTTCAACAGTAAGAATGTAGTTGTCCAGGGAATAAAACTCAAAAATTTTGCGCCGCTCCGCGGCGCAATTTAACTACAAATTCAATTATATGCGGGTAAGAAAAATAACGGCCCGTTTCTCGGCGTATTTATGTGTTATGTTGCAATTTTCCTTTATAATTAGGCAAAATAGTTCACTTTAGCATTTTTTTACCGCACTTTTAAACACACAATAACACTTTTAGAGGTCCGCACCATACGCAATGCGACGCATTGATGAGAATGATGAGAAATATCTAGGGCATAAGACTCAAAATTTTCGCGCCGCTCTGCGGCGCAATTTGTTTAAGAGTTCCAGGTCTTGAGCTTAAAACAAATATTGCAAGTTGGTATAGCTGATTCCAAATTGGTGTCGCTGGTTCCAAATGTGATATGGCAGTTTGCTAACTCCAGCTCTTAAAAGTAGGTATGGCCCATGCCATACCTGTCATATTGCATTTTCCATCCGTGTAACGTGCCTTTTCATCCGTTTTATTTGGCCCTTTCAACACTTGGGAATGGGCCTTTTCAGCGCTCGGGAAGGGGGCCCTTTCGAGGCGCCGCCCCCTCCCCCTGGACGAAATCCTGGCTACGTGCCTGGTTTATGTGTAGTGTACACTTACCACCGCATTTTTCCGCTGTTGGTTACATACAGCAAGCAGTACGTAACAATCAGTTCCGGAACTTGTGCATGCTGAAGTTGATTTATTGTACGATTTATCGCATGTGTGCACGATGCGCATCGAGTTCAGAGTTCGCGATGCGTGACGTGTCCGGCCTGGCAAAATTCAGAGATCCTTCGCACCATTACGCTCGTTTACCGGCCGCACTCTGGGCGAGTTCACGTGAGCTTCGGACACACCGAGCGCCCGTGGTCAGTGGCAACTGCTGATATCGCTGCTGATATCGCTGCTGATACCACTGCTGATATCGCTGTTGATACCACTGCTGATACCGCTGCTGATATTGCTGCTGTTACCGCTGCTGATACCGCTGCTGATACCGCTGCTGATACCGCTGCTGACACGGCTGGTCAAGTCGGCTCCGAATTCCGATTGCAGACTCCATTATGCTCAGCATTCCCTGCTGTCTGCTGACACACCAACGCCCACTGGAGGAGCGATCCGCACACCAACGCCCACTGGAGGAGCGATCCGTACACCAACGCCCACTCGAGGAGCGATCTACACACCAACGCCCACTGGAGGAGCGATCCGCACACCAACGCCCACTGGAGGAGCGATCTACACACCAACGCCCACTGGAGGAGCGATCCGCACACCAACGCCCACTGGAGGAGCGATCTACACACCAACGCCCACTGGAGGAGCGATCTACACACCAACGCCCACTGGAGGAGCGATCTACACACCAACGCCCACTGGAGGAGCGATCCGCACACCAACGCCCACTGGAGGAGCGATCTGTACACCAACGCCCACTGAAGGAGCGATCTACACACCAACGCCCACTGGAGGAGCGATCTACACACCAACGCCCACTGGAGGAGCGATCTACACACCAACGCCCACTGGAGGAGCGATCCGCACACCAACGCCCACTGGAGGAGCGATCTACACACCAACGCCCACTCGAGGAGCGATCTACACACCAACACCCACTAGAGGAGCGATCCGTACACCAACGCCCACTCGAGGAGCGATCCGTACACCAACGCTCACTCGAGGAGCGATCCGCACACCAACGCCCACTCGAGGAGCGATCCGCACACCAACGCCCACTGGAGGAGCGATCCGCACACCAACGCCCACTGGAGGAGCAATCCGCACACCAACGCCCACTGGAGGAGCGATCTACACACCAACGCCCACTGGAGGAGCGATCCGCACACCAACGCCCACTGGAGGAGCGATCTACACACCAACGCCCACTGGAGGAGCGATCCGTACACCAACGCCCACTGGAGGAGCGATCCGTACACCAACGCCCACTCGAGGAGCGATCCGCACACCAACGCCCACTGGAGGAGCGATCTGTACACCAACGCCCACTGGAGGAGCGATCTACACACCAACGCCCACTGGAGGAGCGATCTACACACCAACGCCCACTGGAGGAGCGATCCGCACACCAACGCCCACTGGAGGAGCGATCTGTACACCAACGCCCACTGGAGGAGCGATCTACACACCAACGCCCACTGGAGGAGCGATCTACACACCAACGCCCACTGGAGGAGCGATCTACACACCAACGCCCACTGGAGGAGCGATCCGCACACCAACGCCCACTGGAGGAGCGATCTACACACCAACGCCCACTCGAGGAGCGATCTACACACCAACACCCACTAGAGGAGCGATCCGTACACCAACGCCCACTCGAGGAGCGATCCGTACACCAACGCCCACTCGAGGAGCGATCCGCACACCAACGCCCACTCGAGGAGCGATCCGCACACCAACGCCCACTGGAGGAGCGATCCGCACACCAACGCCCACTGGAGGAGCGATCCGCACACCAACGCCCACTGGAGGAGCGATCTACACACCAACGCCCACTGGAGGAGCGATCCGCACACCAACGCCCACTGGAGGAGCGATCTACACACCAACGCCCACTGGAGGAGCGATCCGTACACCAACGCCCACTGGAGGAGCGATCCGTACACCAACGCCCACTCGAGGAGCGATCCGCACACCAACGCCCACTGGAGGAGCTATCTACACACCAACGCCCACTGGAGGAGCGATCCGTACACCAACGCCCACTGGAGGAGCGATCCGTACACCAACGCCCACTCGAGGAGCGATCCGCACACCAACGCCCACTGGAGGAGCGATCCGTACACCAACGCCCACTCGAGGAGCGATCTGTACACCAACGCCCACTGGAGGAGCGATCCGCACACCAACGCCCACTGGAGGAGCGATCCGTACACCAACGCCCACTGGAGGAGCGATCCGTACACCAACGCCCACTGGAGGAGCGATCCGCACACCAACGCCCACTGGAGGAGCGATCCGCACACCAACGCCCACTGGAGGAGCGATCTACACACCAACGCCCACTGGAGGAGCGATCCGCACACCAACGCCCACTGGAGGAGCGATCTACACACCAACGCCCACTGGAGGAGCGATCCGTACACCAACGCCCACTCGAGGAGCGATCCGCACACCAACGCCCACTGGAGGAGCGATCTACACACCCACTGGAGGAGCGATCCGCACACCAACGCCCACTGGAGGAGCGATCCGCACACCAACGCCCACTGGAGGAGCGATCTACACACCAACGCCCACTGGAGGAGCGATCCGCACACCAACGCCCACTGGAGGAGCGATCTACACACCAACGCCCACTGGAGGAGCGATCCGTACACCAACGCCCACTCGAGGAGCGATCCGCACACCAACGCCCACTGGAGGAGCGATCTACACACCAACACCCACTAGAGGAGCGATCCGTACACCAACGCCCACTCGAGGAGCGATCTGTACACCAACGCCCACTCGAGGAGCGATCCGCACACCAACGCCCACTGGAAGAGCGATCTACACACCAACACCCACTAGAGGAGCGATCCGCACACCAACGCCCACTGGAGGAGCGATCCGTACACCAACGCCCACTCGAGGAGCGATCCGCACACCAACGCCCATTGGAGGAGCGATCTACACACCAACGCCCACTGGAGGAGCGATCTACACACCAACGCCCACTGGAGGAGCGATCCGTACACCAACGCCCACTCGAGGAGCGATCTACACACCAACGCCCACTAGAGGAGCGATCCGTACACCAACGCTCACTAGAGGAGCGATCTATACACCAACGCCCACTGGGTGAGCGATCCGCACACCACCCACTGGAGGAGCAATCTACACACCAACGCCCACTGGGTGAGAGATCCGCACACCACCCACTGGAGGAGCGCTCCGCACACCACCCACTGGAGGAGCGATCCGCACACCACCCACTGGAGGAGCGATCCGTACACCATCCACTCGAGGAGCGATCCACACACCACCTACTGGAGGAGCGATCCGTACACCACCCACTGGAGGAGCGATCCGCACACCACCCACTGGAGGAGCGATCCGCACATCACCCACTGGAGGAGCGATCCGCACGCCACCCACTGGAAGAGCGATCCGCACACCACCCACTGGAGGAGCGATCCGCACACCACCCACTGGAAGAGCGATCCGCACACCACCTACTGGAGGAGCGATCCACACACCACCCACTGGAGGAGCGATCCGTACACCACCCTCTGGAGGAGCGATCCGTACACCAACGCCCACTGGAGGAGCGATCTGCACACCACCCACTGGAGGAGCGATCCGCACACCACCCACTGGAGGAGCGACCCGTACACCACCCACTGGAGGAGCGATCCGCACACCACCCACTGGAGGAACGATCCGTACACCACCCACTGGGTGAGCGATCAACACACCACTCACTGGAGCGGCTATCCACACACCACCCACTGGAGGAGCGATCCGTACACCACCCACTGGAGGAGCGCCGAGCAATCCACCGAAGAAGCTCAGAGCAATGTTCTGGACGACTAGAGACCTTCCACCCTGCTGTCCATCGCGGGAGAGTCCCTCACTCGATCGTGTATGTCCTGCTGTCCATCGCGGGAGAGTCCCTCACTCGATCGCGTATGTCCTGCTGTCCATCGTGGGAGAGTCCCTCACTCGATCGTGTATGTCCTGCTGTCCATCGTGGGAGAGTCCCTCACTCCATCGTGTATGTCCTGCTGTCCATCGCGGGAGAGTCCCTCACTCCATCGTGTATCAGTCTATAAACACTCAAATGAGCCCTGATTGGCGTCATCACAGTGGAGCGCCGAATGTGGAGAGTGTGCGCCGGTCTGCCGTCCCCCACGGCAGAGGATCGCACCCCATCACCGCCGCGCTGGGGTCATAAACGACAGGCGGCTGGGACGGAGAGCGCGCGCCAGCCCGCTACCATAGCCGCTTTATGACCCTTTGTGTCAAGCCGGCCTCCCCGATCACTCACGCTTTCTACGCCTTGATTTACAGCTGCGCCGCGACCAGTGCGCCGCGTGCTGTGTGCCGTTCCATGCATCAATGCGGGCCGTGTTTAATAATAGGTCCGGTGGGCTGCGATACAGTCCAGCATCTCACGGCGAGGCGGCCGGACGGTGCAGCCTGGCACCGCTGGAGACGGCCGGCAGAGGTACGGCGGTCTGGTCCCTGAGCAGAGGGTCAGGAGAGGTACGGCGGTCTGGTCCATGAGCAGAGGGTCAGGAGAGGTACGGCGGTCTGGTCCCTGAGCAGAGGGCCAGGAGAGGTACGGTCCGGTCCCTGAGCAGAGGGCCAGGAGAGGTATGGTCTGGTCCCTGAGCAGAGGGCCAGGAGAGGTACGGTCTGGTCCCTGAGCAGAGGGCCAGGACAGGTACGGTCTGGTCCCTGAGCAGAGGGCCAGGAGAGGTACGGTCTGGTCCCTGAGCAGAGGGCCAGGAGAGGTACGGTCTGGTCCCTGAGCAGAGGGCCAGGAGAGGTACGGTCTGGTCCCTGAGCAGAGGGCCAGGAGAGGTACGGTCTGGTCCCTGAGCAGAGGGCCAGGAGAGGTACGGTCTGGTCCCTGAGCAGAGGGCCAGGAGAGGTACGGCGGTCTGGTCCCTGAGCAGAGGGCCAGGAGAGGTACGGTCTGGTCCCTGAACAGAGGGCCAGGAGAGGTACGGTCTGGTCCCTGAGCAGAGGGTCAGGAGAGGTATGGTCTGGTCCCTGAGCAGAGGGCCAGGAGAGGTACGGTGGTCTGGTCCCTGAGCAGAGGGCCAGGAGAGGTACGGTCTGGTCCCTGAGCAGAGGGCCAGGAGAGGTATGGTCTGGTCCCTGAGTAGAGGGCCGGAAGAGGGGCAGCTAATGAACAGTATCACTGCACTAGTAATACCAGTCATCGCAGCCTTGAAGGGACAGCGCCACGGATTTTTGTCAGGGGGGAGTCGAAATTTAGAGGACCTCCATTTGAGAGGGGGCCTCCATTTGAGAAGGGGCCTTTGCCCTCCATAGAGCTCCTCCCACCTCCCCTCTGGCTTCCAGAGGGCCGCTTCTGGACTTCAGGGGCCCTCTGACCTCCATAGGATCCGCTCTGGCTTTCAGGGGCCTTTCTGACCTCCAAAGGACCCCCTCTGGCCTCCAGGAGCCACCTCTGACCTCCATAGGTCCCCCTCTGACCTCCCCTCTGGCTTCCAGATGGCCTCCTCTGGCCTTCAGAGGCCCCCTCTGACCTCCATGACACCCCCTCTAGCTTACAGGGGCCCATGTGACCTCCGCGATGAGGCCTGCGAGATGGAGCCTCTGTGAAGCATATAGGGGCCTCTTAAATGACAGGGGGCAAAACTATATGTTTGCCTCCCCCTGCCCGACGACAAGGGGGGGGGGGTTGTCTGCTCCCCCCCCCCCCCCCGGTGGCGCCGCCGCTGAACCTTACAAAAGTGACTGGAAGGCTGATGATGAATGACAGGGTGGAACATTGTGCATGACCTCAAACAGCCCCCGCTCCATCGCCAAGTCTGTGACCCAGGTCAGAGTGATTACTGATGTTCGGCTCTGATAAGCGCTAACCTCAAGCAGCAAACAAGGCTCAGATCAACAGCAGACACAATCGGTGAAAGGAAACGGCGCGGCTGTAAGCTATTAGTGAGCGTGTTTTGATCTGTTGACTAGTGGAGTGGGAGAGAGGGAAAGAGAGGGAGAGAGAGGGAAAGAGAGTGGGAGAGAGGGAAAGAGAGGCGGAGAGAGGGAAAGAGAGTGGGAGAGAGGGAGAGAGAGGGAAAGAGAGTGGGATAGAGGGAAAGAGAGGCGGAGAGGGAAAGAGAGTGGGAGAGAGGGAGAGAGAGGGAAAGAGAGTGGGAGATAGGGAAAGAGAGGCGGAGAGGGAAAGAGAGTGGGAGAGAGGGAGAGAGAGGGAAAGAGAGTGGGATAGAGGGAAAGAGAGGCGGAGAGAGGGAAAGAGAGTGGGAGAGAGGGAGAGAGAGGGAAAGAGAGTGGGAGAGAGGGAAAGAGAGGCGGAGAGAGGGAAAGAGAGTGGGAGAGAGGGAGAGAGAGAGGGAAAGAGAGTGGGAGAGAGGGAAAGAGAGGCGGAGAGAGGTCAGAGGAGAGAGGTCAGTGTAGAGTGAGTACACCTGACCTGGTAAACTAACAGAACATGTGCGTTTTTGCGGTCACTCTATAATCACATATGTTGGTTTGGGTAAGTAATCGTTTATTGAACAAATACACAATAGCCAGCATGTCTCAGAAGAGCTGATTGGCCCCACCGGACGTATTTTGTGGCGTTCAGGTAGCAACACCAGTGAAAACACCCGGCTGCTGTATAGCTGCACAGTAGTCTGTACGGACGGAGGCTGCTGTATAGCTGCACTGTAGTATGTACGGACCACTGTCCGACCGCCGAGTTATCTGAATGGCTGCCAGAACTGTTGTTATTCTGAGATATCAGAAAGGCTCAGCATATTTTTATATAGCATTATATAGCATATCATATTTTTAGCAGCATACCTTATATTTGTAGGTGGGATCACTAGACTTGACCTAGTGACCTGACCTGAGGAGACCCGAGGTTAAAAAATAACAGGATTTGGGCAACTGATGGTAAATAATTCTGCCAAAAATGGCGGTGCGAAACGCCGTCGTTTTCCACTATTTCCGAAAAACCTAAGGGGGTGGATATCCGCCCCCTGTTGTTGCACGTGTTAACGTCTGCCACACAGATCCCCCCCCCCCCCCCACCCAACCTAAAAATCCTGGCGATGCCAATGTATGAATGTACCTACACCTAAGAAATTGGAGTAATCAACCTTCGATATTTTCATGCTCTGCAATCTGCATGCTCAACGTGCTCAACCTGCCGCACGCGTTGAATCAAATTACAACAATAATGGGGTAAGTTGAGCATTACTTAACATTTTATTTCGTGTCATTTTTACATTATAAACGTGGGTTTGTTAAAAAAGAAAATGAATTAGGGAAGGTCAATTTTCGGACCCTTCCAGTCTTTTTGGGGCTCTGACTCGACTGTCTCACTGGATCCACCGTTTATTATTGAAGCCGCAGTTCCTATTCAATCAAAGCATGACATTTTAAACAGTATTGCATTAAAAACATCATGACCTTGGACATTGTAATTGGATTTAGTTCTGAAAAAGGTGCAAGTACAGAAAGAAGTACGTTGTAGCAATATAAAATAAAATGTTTACACCTATGGTATGGCGTGAGTTGTTAGGTCAAAAAACGGTTAACGCGGCATTGGCTGGGGTTTCCAGACACCTTCCATTGCCTGGGGGGGGGGGGGGTTCGCCCCCCCCTGGTTATCTTCCGAACCAATTATCGCAGCGAGACGCGCAAGGCGGCATTCGAAAGATCTCAATGAGACCAATCTAAAGCGTACTATAAAGTTGCAAATTGAGGTCACATGTCAGGTCACGGTCAGGTCAAAGGTCAAAATCAAGGTATTTTAGTATATGGACCATACTTCCCATCCAAAGCCTTCGATTGAGACCATGGTTAGTGATCACCCAGAGTGCTCTCAAAGGTATAATACACATCCAGCATGAGCTAAAGGGAGATTGTTGACAAAGATCAAGGTCAAGGTCAGGTCACAAAAGGTCACACTGCGCTAAATATATACGAACGTCATGCAACATATTTTTTATGAGTTATGTTACATGTATAATTCGATAGTGATAGTCATTTTACCATCTGAACTCATTTAAGTAAGGTTAATGTCAAGCTAAGGTCAAGGTCAGGTCACATAAGGACGAAATTTGAAATAGATAAATCTAAGTAAAAAAGGCATGTTTCTAGAACAATTTTATCACAGAAATACAGTGCTGGCATTTATTCGTCTGTATCTGGTGACTAAAAGCAAAAAAACGTAATTTCAAAATATGACGTCATGAGTTACTCATACTTAGGGAGCCATACGTCAGCCAAAAATAAAGATATTGCTTTTACATTTGGTTTGAGTATTTTACACATGTGGTTCTCCAACATATATTCCGTTTTTTGTTTAATGTTGAGATTTTTTATTTTGCGGGCATTTTGTTTTTATTGTTTTTTTCTTCTTCATTTTTTGGGGGTCAAAAACCAAAATGTGCATAATTCTGAGGGAGCCATTTTGTAGCTCTTGCCATTCGCTATCCTTTGACGTTTTGTTATCGCATTTTGCTCATAATATGGCATTTGTACGGTCTGTTAGAGTTTGGCTGATTTTTTCGTCAAACTCGTGTGTAGTGACGTCACTAAATTCGCTATATCTCGATTTTTCGACGAAATTGCCTCATTTGTGCACGGAAGACGTACAATTGATGTAGGAGATGGTACATGAAGTTTCACGTCGACAGCGCTATTGCTTTTTTAGATATTGCGAAAGTTCGTCAGGGGGGCGAAAAACGCCCCCCCCCCCTCCCAGCCAATAGGGGTTAACTGGCATTTTCCATCAGTCATGCTTACGTATGTTTGCTTTTGTGTGCTATGTTTGGATCTTATATTGCCCCCCAGTGATTTTCCCTTAAAAATAGACCCTGCCCGGACGTGTCCGGCGGGCGCGGCGCCGGGTTCTCCGCTCCCCCGCGGTCCGCCCTAAGCCGCTGATCAGTGGCCACCTCTCGTGACCGCTCCCCACGGCCCGCCCTAAGCCGCTGACCAGTGACCACCTCTCGTGACCGCTCCCCCGCGGGCCGCCCTAAGCCGCTGACCAGTGACCACCTCTCGTGACCGCTCCCCCGCGGGCCGCCCTAAGCCGCTGACCAGTGGCCACCTCTCGTGACCGCTCCCCCACGGGCCGCCCTAAGCCGCTGACCAGTGACCACCTCTCGTGACCGCTCCCCCGCGGGCCGCCCTAAGCCGCTGACCAGTGGCCACCTCTCGTGACCACTCCCCCACGGGCCGCCCTAAGCCGCTGACCAGTGACCACCTCTCGTGACCGCTCCCCCGCGGGCCGCCCTAAGCCGCTGACCAGTGGCCACCTCTCGTGACCGCTCCCCACGGGCCGCCCTAAGCCGCTGACCAGTGGCCACCTCTCGTGACCGCTCCCCACGGGCCGCCCTAAGCCGCTGACCAGTGACCACCTCTCGTGACCGCTCCCCCGCGGGCCGCCCTAAGCCGCTGACCAGTGGCCACCTCTCGTGACCGCTCCCCACGGGCCGCCCTAAGCCGCTGACCAGTGACCACCTCTCGTGACCGCTCCCCCGCGGGCCGCCCTAAGCCGCTGACCAGTGACCACCTCTCGTGACCGCTCCCCCGCGGGCCGCCCTAAGCCGCTGACGAGTGACCACCTCTCGTGACCGCTCCCCCGCGGGCCGCCCTAAGCCGCTGACCAGTGGCCACCTCTCGTGACCGCTCCCCACGGGCCGCCCTAAGCCGCTGATCAGTGGCCACCTCTCGTGACCGCTCCCCACGGGCCGCCCTAAGCCGCTGACCAGTGACCACCTCTCGTGACCGCTCCCCCGCGGGCCGCCCTAAGCCGCTGACCAGTGGCCCCCTCTCGTGACCGCTCCCCCACGGGCCGCCCTAAGCCGCTGACCAGTGACCACCTCTCGTGACCGCTCCCCCGCGGGCCGCCCTAAGCCGCTGACGAGTGACCACCTCTCGTGACCGCGCCCCGCTCGTCCGACCCCTCTGTTCGAACGTGCCGCTGCACCGCGTCGCAAAAACACCCTCTGCGCCGCGAGTGCCACCGGCGCGCCGCGATCGCCGCCGTGCCGCCTTTTTGTCGCGCGATAATTTGGCGTGACTTCCGGCGGCCGGGGGCCGGGGCCGCGGGGCTGGACGCAGCTCAGGAAGCCGCCGTAGCCCCCAGCCCCACCGGGTGTCGACCCGTGAGACGCAGCACCCAGCTGCAATTATCACATCAGCGCGGAGAGTAATCAGGGCCGGGTGTCGGACGGCGGGACGGCGGGACGGCGCGACGGCGGGACGGCGGGACGGCGCGGACGGCCGGCCGACAGGTGATTTAAATTGTGTGCGGCGCCTCGGGCGGGGGAGGGACGGGACAAGTCAGATGGTGGGAGCAGGCCGCGGTCCGCGCACATCGCCGACAAAAAGGCCTCTGACCTCTGACGAGGCAGCAGTGATTGGCAGACACTCATCATGTGACGGCTCCCAGGAAATCCGGCCAGAGAGGTACCAATGATAGGGCGTGTGTCAACTGTCAACTGACTGAGTAGAAAGCTTAGCCGTATATGTAGGAAATGAAGGCCCTCCGGGGAACACTGGACCAGAATGTGTGGAGCAAAAATGCTTAACAATTTGCACACGTAACATGACTTAAATATACGCGAGCTGCGTTCTGTTGATTGACATGATTATTTTGTACCATGCGTGACTTCTGTCATCTTTTCCTAAACGAACTTCTGATAGTTATCTGGACAGATTACACTTTCTCTGCGCCGCAGGTCTGGCCCATCACTGCCCGGCGGCCATGAGGGCTGCAGTCAGTGTGTGCCGTTCTCAGCTCCCAGCGGTGGAGCTGAGCAGCCCGCAGTCGGTATGTGTGCGGCGATTTGGACCTGTGACGTCACGGCGTCATTAGCGGAATACCTGTGATCAGCGCGGCTAACCGACCAATCAATCAGCAGGCCGCCGGGCCGACCTTCCTGGCCTCCTGCCCGACCCATCACCGACCCGTGCATGATGAATTGATCACTACTGGGTCGCCGGTCGGCGCGGGCGGCGGGCCGTGGCGGCGGTCGACGGCCGGCGGTCACGCACGCTTCGTCCGGCCGCTCCAGCCCGGTCTGGCCCGGTCTGGCCCGCTCCGGCCCCGTTTCCCGCTGACCTGGGCTGACCCGGGACCCGCAGTAAATCGCACCGAGCACCGCCGCGCCGCCGCCGCCGCCGCCGGTTTCTCCGGAGGTGTCGTCCAGTGGACGGCGCCGAAGGGGGCCCCGGTGACGTCAACGCCGCCGTGCAGACGGGAGAGGACAGCCCCCGCGGACAGGACGATAGTGGGCAGCGGAGCGCCGCTGGAGCCGTCACGACACACGGATGTCGCCACATGGGAGTGGCGCTACCGGACGCAATGGATAGAGCGATCAGACGACATCACGGCGCGATGAGGTTACATAGAGCGGTCAGACGACATCACGGCGCGATGAGGTTACATAGAGCGGTCAGACGACATCACGGCGCGATGATGTTACATAGAGCGGTCAGACGACATCACGGCGCGATGATGTTACATAGAGCGGTCAGACGACATCACGGCGCGATGAGGTTACATAGAGCGGTCAGACGACATCACGGCGCGATGATGTTACATAGAGCGGTCAGACGACATCACGGCGCGATGATGTTACATAGAGCGGTCAGACGACATCACGGCGCGATGATGTTACATAGAGCGGTCAGACGACATCACGGCGCGATGAGGTTACATAGAGCGGTCAGACGACATCACGGCGCGATGATGTTACATAGAGCGGTCAGACGACATCACGGCGCGATGATGTTACATAGAGCGGTCAGACGACATCACGGCGCGATGATGTTACATAGAGCGGTCAGACGACATCACGGCGCGATGATGTTACATAGAGCGGTCAGACGACATCACGGCGCGATGATGTTACATAGAGCGGTCAGACGACATCACGGCGCGATGATGTTACATAGAGCGGTCAGACGACATCACGGCGCGGTGATGTTACATAGAGCGGTCAGACGACATCACGGCGCGATGATGTTACATAGAGCGGTCAGACGACATCACGGCGCGATGATGTTACATAGAGCGGTCAGACGACATCACGGCGCGATGATGTTACATAGAGCGGTCAGACGACATCACGGCGCGATGATGTTACATAGAGCGGTCAGACGACATCACGGCGCGATGATGTTACATAGAGCGGTCAGACGACATCACGGCGCGATGATGTTACGTAGAGCGGTCAGACGACATCACGGCGCGATGATGTTACATAGAGCGGTCAGACGACATCACGGCGCGATGATGTTACATAGAGCGGTCAGACGACATCACGGCGCGATGATGTTACATAGAGCGGTCAGACGACATCACGGCGCGATGATGTTACATAGAGCGGTCAGACGACATCACGGCGCGATGATGTTACATAGAGCGGTCAGACGACATCACGGCGCGATGATGTTACATAGAGCGGTCAGACGACATCACGGCGCGATGAGGTTACATAGAGCGGTCAGACGACATCACGGCGCGATGATGTTACGTAGAGCGGTCAGACGACATCACGGCGCGATGATGTTACATAGAGCGGTCAGAAGACATCACGGCGCGATGATGTTACATAGAGCGGTCAGACGACATCACGGCGCGGTGATGTTACATAGAGCGGTCAGACGACATCACGGCGCGATGATGTTACATAGAGCGGTCAGACGACATCACGGCGCGATGATGTTACATAGAGCGGTCAGACGACATCACGGCGCGATGATGTTACATAGAGCGGTCAGACGACATCACGGCGCGATGATGTTACATAGAGCGGTCAGACGACATCACGGCGCGATGATGTTACATAGAGCGGTCAGACGACATCACGGCGCGATGATGTTACGTAGAGCGGTCAGACGACATCACGGCGCGGTGATGTTACATAGAGCGGTCAGACGACATCACGGCGCGATGATGTTACATAGAGCGGTCAGACGACATCACGGCGCGATGAGGTTACATAGAGCGGTCAGACGACATCACGGCGCGATGATGTTACATAGAGCGGTCAGACGACATCACGGCGCGATGATGTTACATAGAGCGGTCAGACGACATCACGGCGCGATGATGTTACATAGAGCGGTCAGACGACATCACGGCGCGATGAGGTTACATAGAGCGGTCAGACGACATCACGGCGCGATGATGTTACATAGAGCGGTCAGACGACATCACGGCGCGATGATGTTACATAGAGCGGTCAGACGACATCACGGCGCGATGATGTTACATAGAGCGGTCAGACGACATCACGGCGCGATGATGTTACATAGAGCGGTCAGACGACATCACGGCGCGATGATGTTACATAGAGCGGTCAGACGACATCACGGCGCGATGAGGTTACATAGAGCGGTCAGACGACATCACGGCGCGATGAGGTTACATAGAGCGGTCAGACGACATCACGGCGCGATGATGTTACATAGAGCGGTCAGACGACATCACGGCGCGATGATGTTACATAGAGCGGTCAGACGACATCACGGCGCGATGATGTTACATAGAGCGGTCAGACGACATCACGGCGCGATGATGTTACATAGAGCGGTCAGACGACATCACGGCGCGATGATGTTACATAGAGCGGTCAGACGACATCACGGCGCGATGAGGTTACATAGAGCGGTCAGACGACATCACGGCGCGATGATGTTACATAGAGCGGTCAGACGACATCACGGCGCGATGATGTTACATAGAGCGGTCAGACGACATCACGGCGCGATGATGTTACATAGAGCGGTCAGACGACATCACGGCGCGATGAGGTTACATAGAGCGGTCAGACGACATCACGGCGCGATGATGTTACGTAGAGCGGTCAGACGACATCACGACGCGATGAGGTTACATAGAGCGGTCAGACGACATCACGGCGCGATGAGGTTACATAGAGCGGTCAGACGACATCACGACGCGATGATGTTACATAGAGCGGTCAGACGACATCACGGCGCGATGATGTTACGTAGAGCGGTCAGACGACATCACGGCGCGATGATGTTACATAGAGCGGTCAGACGACATCACGGCGCGATGATGTTACATAGAGCGGTCAGACGACATCACGGCGCGATGATGTTACATAGAGCGGTCAGACGACATCACGGCGCGATGATGTTACGTAGAGCGGTCAGACGACATCACGGCGCGATGATGTTACATAGAGCGGTCAGACGACATCACGGCGCGATGATGTTACATAGAGCGGTCAGACGACATCACGGCGCGATGATGTTACATAGAGCGGTCAGACGACATCACGGCGCGATGATGTTACGTAGAGCGGTCAGACGACATCACGGCGCGATGATGTTACATAGAGCGGTCAGACGACATCACGGCGCGATGATGTTACATAGAGCGGTCAGACGACATCACGGCGCGATGAGGTTACATAGAGCGGTCAGACGACATCACGGCGCGATGATGTTACGTAGAGCGGTCAGACGACATCACGGCGCGATGATGTTACGTAGAGCGGTCAGACGACATCACGGCGCGATGATGTTACGTAGAGCGGTCAGACGACATCACGGCGCGATGAGGTTACATAGAGCGGTCAGACGACATCACGGCGCGGTGATGTTACGTAGAGCGGTCAGACGACATCACGGCGCGGTGATGTTACATAGAGCGGTCAGACGACATCACGGCGCGGTGATGTTACGTAGAGCGGTCAGACGACATCACGGCGCGGTGATGTTACATAGAGCGGTCAGACGACATCACGGGGCGATGATGTTACATAGAGCGGTCAGACGACATCACGGCGCGATGATGTTACATAGAGCGGTCAGACGACATCACGGCGCGATGATGTTACATAGAGCGGTCAGACGACATCACGGCGCGATGATGTTACATAGAGCGGTCAGACGACATCACGGCGCGATGAGGTTACATAGAGCGGTCAGACGACATCACGGCGCGATGATGTTACATAGAGCGGTCAGACGACATCACGGCGCGATGATGTTACGTAGAGCGGTCAGACGACATCACGGCGCGGTGATGTTACATAGAGCGGTCAGACGACATCACGGCGCGATGATGTTACGTAGAGCGGTCAGACGACATCACGGCGCGATGATGTTACGTAGAGCGGTCAGACGACATCACGGCGCGATGAGGTTACATAGAGCGGTCAGACGACATCACGGCGCGGTGATGTTACGTAGAGCGGTCAGACGACATCACGGCGCGATGATGTTACATAGAGCGGTCAGACGACATCACGGCGCGGTGATGTTACGTAGAGCGGTCAGACGACATCACGGCGCGGTGATGTTACATAGAGCGGTCAGACGACATCACGGCGCGATGATGTTACATAGAGCGGTCAGACGACATCACGGCGCGATGATGTTACGTAGAGCGGTCAGACGACATCACGGCGCGGTGATGTTACATAGAGCGGTCAGACGACATCACGGCGCGATGATGTTACATAGAGCGGTCAGACGACATCACGGCGCGATGAGGTTACATAGAGCGGTCAGACGACATCACGGCGCGATGAGGTTACATAGAGCGGTCAGACGACATCACGGCGCGATGAGGTTACATAGAGCGGTCAGACGACATCACGGCGCGATGATGTTACATAGAGCGGTCAGACGACATCACGGCGCGATGATGTTACATAGAGCGGTCAGACGACATCACGGCGCGATGAGGTTACATAGAGCGGTCAGACGACATCACGGCGCGATGATGTTACATAGAGCGGTCAGATGACATCACGGCGCGATGATGTTACGTAGAGCGGTCAGACGACATCACGGCGCGGTGATGTTACATAGAGCGGTCAGACGACATCACGGCGCGATGATGTTACATAGAGCGGTCAGACGACATCACGGCGCGATGATGTTACATAGAGCGGTCAGACGACATCACGGCGCGATGATGTTACATAGAGCGGTCAGACGACATCACGGCGCGATGATGTTACATAGAGCGGTCAGACGACATCACGGCGCGATGATGTTACATAGAGCGGTCAGACGACATCACGGCGCGATGATGTTACATAGAGCGGTCAGACGACATCACGGCGCGATGATGTTACATAGAGCGGTCAGACGACATCACGGCGCGATGATGTTACATAGAGCGGTCAGACGACATCACGGCGCGATGATGTTACATAGAGCGGTCAGACGACATCACGGCGCGATGATGTTACATAGAGCGGTCAGACGACATCACGGCGCGATGAGGTTACATAGAGCGGTCAGACGACATCACGGCGCGATGATGTTACATAGAGCGGTCAGACGACATCACGGCGCGATGATGTTACATAGAGCGGTCAGACGACATCACGGCGCGATGATGTTACATAGAGCGGTCAGACGACATCACGGCGCGATGAGGATACATAGAGCGGTCAGACGACATCACGGCGCGATGATGTTACATAGAGCGGTCAGACGACATCACGGCGCGATGATGTTACATAGAGCGGTCAGACGACATCACGGCGCGATGATGTTACATAGAGCGGTCAGACGACATCACGGCGCGATGATGTTACATAGAGCGGTCAGACGACATCACGGCGCGATGATGTTACATAGAGCGGTCAGACGACATCACGGCGCGATGATGTTACATAGAGCGGTCAGACGACATCACGGCGCGGTGATGTTACATAGAGCGGTCAGACGACATCACGGCGCGATGATGTTACATAGAGCGGTCAGACGACATCACGGCGCGATGATGTTACATAGAGCGGTCAGACGACATCACGGCGCGATGATGTTACATAGAGCGGTCAGACGACATCACGGCGCGATGATGTTACATAGAGCGGTCAGACGACATCACGGCGCGATGATGTTACATAGAGCGGTCAGACGACATCACGGCGCGATGATGTTACGTAGAGCGGTCAGACGACATCACGGCGCGATGATGTTACATAGAGCGGTCAGACGACATCACGGCGCGATGATGTTACATAGAGCGGTCAGACGACATCACGGCGCGATGATGTTACATAGAGCGGTCAGACGACATCACGGCGCGATGATGTTACATAGAGCGGTCAGACGACATCACGGCGCGATGATGTTACATAGAGCGGTCAGACGACATCACGGCGCGATGATGTTACGTGATTGCTGCGGGTGATGGCGGTGATAATGGCGGTGATAACATACACCAGGATTGCTGAGGATAAACCTCATCGGAAACCCAGAGTCGTGCTTGGATAGCCGTTCGACTGTGAGTCGTTGGGATCGTTCGCTGTGAGCAGCTTAGATTCCGGTTCAGAAGTTATAGTATCCACTGATCGTCTTAAGTAGCCTCCACGGACCACCCGCATTGGTACCTTCCCGCTCCTGAAGGCGCTCATCTCCATGACACTCAAAAGAGGCTGCTGCGTTGTTCTATGCGCCCGGTGAGCGTGTCTATTAGAGGCGCCTACATTGACCTGTGCGGCCGGTGAGCGTGTCTATTAGAGGCGCCTACATTGACCTGTGCGGCCGGTGAGCGTGTCTATTAGAGGCGCCTAAATTGACCTGTGCGGCCGGTGAGCGTGTATTTGGCGTCCAATCAGCCCCAAGGCACTGCCAGCCGCCGGTATTTCAATACACACGTCTCATTTACGGGCTGCGAAGATCCTGACCAACCGGAGCTGACTGACTGGCTGTGGGAACAGCTGACACCGGGCTGGGTGGTGACACCGGGCAGCTGATACCGGGCTGGGTGGTGTGCATTTCAGAGGGGGACACCATGATACGACCTGTCTCACCAGTCACCTCACAGCCCTCCCACACGGTCGTGTCGTGACAGTCGAGTCCGCCGAGAGATGCTGTTCGTACGTGCCTCTGTGTTGTACGATCTGCCGAGTAGCCACTCCTCCGGTGGTCACCAGCTCAGCGGCGACTCCTCCGGTGGTCAATGGGTGCATAGCAGTACAGAGTGACAGTGAAGTGACAGTGAAGTGACCGCAGTGACAGAGTGACGGTCACAGGAGCTAGGCAGAATCTGGACACGGCTTCGTATGTCGTCAGCTAGTCTGCCCACTTGACAGCCGCTGTACCGTGAGCTGTCGGCGCGGGGCGGGGCGGGGGGGGGGGGGGACGCTGCAGGGAAGTGGGAGGTGACCACAGAGCAGTCGTTACTCCACGGAGGCGGTCAGAGGTACAGGACGTCACAGCTGAAACCACAGACCTGGTGTGAGGTGGGGGACGTCACAGCTGACACCACAGACCTGGTGTGAGGTGGGGGACGTCACAGCTGACACCACAGACCTGGTGTGAGATGGGGGACGTCACAGCTGACACCACAGACCTGGTGTGAGGTGGGGGACGTCACAGCTGACACCACAGACCTGGTGTGAGGTGGGGGACGTCACAGCTGACACCACAGACCTGGTGTGAGGTGGGGGACGTCACAGCTGACACCACAGACCTGGTGTGAGGTGGGGGACGTCACAGCTGACACCACAGACCTGGTGTGAGGTGGGGGACGTCACAGCTGACACCACAGACCTGGTGTGAGGTGGGGGACGTCACAGCTGACACCACAGACCTGGTGTGAGGTGGGGGACGTCACAGCTGACACCACAGACCTGGTGTGAGGTGGGGGACGTCACAGCTGACACCACAGACCTGGTGTGAGATGGGGGACGTCACAGCTGACACCACAGACCTGGTGTGAGGTACAGGACGTCACAGCTGACACCACAGACCTGGTGTGAGGTGGGGGATACCGACGAGCGCCAGTTTGTAGCATACAGCGGAAACTGATACGGCATTAGTCGCATTATGAGGGATTATCATCATCAGGAACTATCGTCATTATCAGGGACGAAGGAACATCATGCAAAGTGGGGGGCCAGTGCAACTTCGATCTCGTCTTCAGAGAAACCAAACCCCCCTAGGCAGGATTTCTTTGCAGATTTGAGCTCTTCTCATCTTGGCGAATCATTGCTATATCAAATTTTCCGCATGAAGCAAAATACAAGATTTTCGCAAAAGTTTTGACCGATAAGTGAGGGGGCCATGACCCCCTGTTCCTATGCCTTTGCCGCAGATACACCAACTTATACGTCATTTATTAACTTGGTAGCCTCATGGTCTTACAAAACATTATATTTAATACTTTCTATATTTGATTTCACTACTACAGGGAACGTTGAGACCTAAATCACGCTAAATAATGCGCTTTGATGTCTGCATCCTCAAAAAATAACGCCAGCACTTCCCGAGGTCTTATATTCTCTCTAATCAACAGTCTCATTAAAACAAACCGAGCCACTTGTGAGGACAAATAGCACGGCATCATGTCAGTGCAGTTAGTTGGTGGGTGTCGCCCTCGATCCGCCGCCTTCCTTTGCTCCGTCGTGTCTCCCGCCGGCTTTCATTACGGTTTATACGCAACACCACCAGTGTGAAAGCGCCGATTTATCATCACCCGTACACGACCGGCTGGCACCGCCAATTTACAATATGAAGAAGGCACAGTCAGCGCATCTTAAATAGCCATGAGCGTTCCCAGAGTGGTGCGTTGCTCAACTGGGGATCCCGCCGAGCCGCCGCCAGCCACCATTGTGGCACGGCCGCTGTTGCAAGCGTGGGTGGGCGGTGCAAGTGCCTGCATGATATGCATAGAATGCTCTCCGATGTTTGACTCCGGGTGTCTTAGCCTTTCATGTGTTCTCAAATGTGCTTTTCAAAGGCGATATGTATTTTATAAGGTAATAAGTTAATAAATGAAGATTTAACGCCGCTACAAAGTTGTAACTTAGCGTGTCCAGCATAACGTAGAGCAGCGTACAGGGCAGTTTAGTGTTGTCCAGCTGAGTCGCTGTATAGCTGAGTGATTTTGCAGCTGTTTTACGCCGGTGAAGTGACGACTGCGGTGCAATAAAGTGATTTTATCGATCAGATACAAGCAATACATATGCGCAGTTCACTGTGGCAGGCAGGCAGTGTATGCAACCTCAACTCACTGCAGACTTTTCTTTGAGCTGAAGAAGGGCGAGCCACATGCGGTCTTCCACACAGCTGGCATGCTCTCCAACAGGGCCTCAGGCTCGACGGACTTTGGCTCGTGCCCGACATCTTTCCACTTCAAGTTACGGTGCTTGGTCCAATCGGGTGGAGGAGGCTTCGGTCGTTAATTGGTGGATATTACGCTCTCCATGATCCTCTCCACTGTTCCCATCCAATTAAGCCCATCTGGTTCTCTCCGGTGGAGACAAAACACCTGGCCTGAAGTGACCCGTGACGTGGCTGGTTCCTGGCTGCATTGTGGGCCGCCGAGACAGCAGACGACCCGACATCTGTCCGGCCGTCGGCCCGGGGACAGATGCACGGCGGGCCGGCAGCGCACCCGGCCCGTCCTCCCGGTGGGTTGCCAGGCCATGTCGGGTTGCCAGACGGGGGATTGATTGGCGGTGCTAATGGTGAGACGGGTCGGAGGGAGGGACCGGCACTGACTGCACCTGTTGCCCGCCGCCTGACAGAGCGCCGCAGCCGCTTCCTAATACGGTCAGACCCAGACCCGAGCCTTCAGACCCAGACCCGGGCCTTCAGACCCAGACCCGGGCCTTCAGACCCAGACCCGGGCCTTCAGACCCAGACCCGGGCCTTCAGACCCAGACCCGGGCCTTCAGACCCAGCCCCGGGCCTTCAGACCCAGACCCGAGCCTTCAGACCCAGACCCGGGCCTTCAGACCCAGACCCGGGCTAAAAACAGGCACAGACCCAGACATACAGACGACAGACACACAGACAGACATGCAGGCCAAGAACTAGACAGGCAAGAACTGGCTCACACACATATTTGGTAACTTAAAGTTCTTCTATCATATCCACAAGCGATCTACCGAGCTGGGGTATTCATTTCTTTTATCGTTAAGAAGAAGACAAAATATGCTCTAGACTTCCGTGTTATAATCAAGTCACTTACGATCAATGATGTAGCACAGTGTGTTTTCGTCCCATATACTCAGTATCGACTGGAACTGTAGAGTGCGTAGTGGACACCTAATGACGGTATAATGTCCTCCTCTGTAGCCAGCGGGCGGATACACCTGGGGACCTGCCGCGGGTTCTGCCGCCGCCGGCCCCGGCTTCGATCGTCCCACACACTGTCATCGGCATGGCTCCACCACGGGCCGGCACAATGGACGTGATCATTTGCGGCCGGCCGATGCCGAACTGCGCCGCCCCGCCGCTTTTCAGCCGCGATTGTGGACCTGTCATTAGCGCAATCATTTGTTTTCTATGCGCAGGTCGGCCGTGTTTGCCTTCTGGGAACGGACCGATCGTAAAGCCGTCGCCACTTCCCGTCGCCACTTCCCGCCGCGGCCGCGCCGCGCTCGCCGCACTCGCCGCACTCGTCGGACGCACCATTAGCCCTGATTCGCTTTTGTTCCAGCGTCGGCGGCGATAGTGGTTAGCCGAGACTGAACCGGCCTTTTGTTCCAGCGTCGGCGGCGATAGTGGTTAGCCGAGACTGAACCGGCCTTTTGTTCCAGCGTCGGCGGCGATAGTGGTTAGCCGCGACTGAACCGGCCTTTTGTTCCAGCGTCGGCGGCGATAGTGGTTAGCCGAGACTGAACCGGCCTTTTGTTCCAGCGTCGGCGGCGATAGTGGTTAGCCGAGACTGAACCGGCCTTTTGTTCCAGCGTCGGCGGCGATAGTGGTTAGCCGAGACTGAACCGGCCTTTTGTTCCAGCGTCGGCGGCGATAGTGGTTAGCCGAGACTGAACCGGCCTTTTGTTCCAGCGTCGGCGGCGATAGTGGTTAGCCGCGACTGAACCGGCCTTTTGTTCCAGCGTCGGCGGTGATGGTGGCTAGCCGAGACTGAACCGGCCTTTTGTTCCAGCGTCGGCGGCGATAGTGGTTAGCCGCGACTGAACCGGCCTTTTGTTCCAGCGTCGGCGGCGATAGTGGTTAGCCGAGACTGAACCGGCCTTTTGTTCCAGCGTCGGCGGCGATAGTGGTTAGCCGCGACTGAACCGGCCTTTTGTTCCAGCGTCGGCGGCGATAGTGGTTAGCCGAGACTGAACCGGCCTTTTGTTCCAGCGTCGGCGGCGATAGTGGTTAGCCGAGACTGAACCGGCCTTTTGTTCCAGCGTCGGCGGTGATGGTGGCTAGCCGAGACTGAACCGGCCTTTTGTTCCAGCGTCGGCGGCGATAGTGGTTAGCCGCGACTGAACCGGCCTTTTGTTCCAGCGTCGGCGGCGATAGTGGTTAGCCGAGACTGAACCGGCCTTTTGTTCCAGCGTCGGCGGCGATAGTGGTTAGCCGCGACTGAACCGGCCTTTTGTTCCAGCGTCGGCGGCGATAGTGGTTAGCCGAGACTGAACCGGCCTTTTGTTCCAGCGTCGGCGGCGATAGTGGTTAGCCGAGACTGAACCGGCCTTTTGTTCCAGCGTCGGCGGCGATAGTGGTTAGCCGAGACTGAACCGGCCTTTTGTTCCAGCGTCGGCGGCGATAGTGGTTAGCCGAGACTGAACCGGCCTTTTGTTCCAGCGTCGGCGGCGATAGTGGTTAGCCGCGACTGAACCGGCCTTTTGTTCCAGCGTCGGCGGCGATAGTGGTTAGCCGAGACTGAACCGGCCTTTTGTTCCAGCGTCGGCGGCGATAGTGGTTAGCCGAGACTGAACCGGCCTTTTGTTCCAGCGTCGGCGGCGATAGTGGTTAGCCGAGACTGAACCGGCCTTTTGTTCCAGCGTCGGCGGCGATAGTGGTTAGCCGAGACTGAACCGGCCTTTTGTTCCAGCGTCGGCGGCGATAGTGGTTAGCCGCGACTGAACCGGCCTTTTGTTCCAGCGTCGGCGGTGATGGTGGCTAGCCGAGACTGAACCGGCCTTTTGTTCCAGCGTCGGCGGCGATAGTGGTTAGCCGCGACTGAACCGGCCTTTTGTTCCAGCGTCGGCGGCGATAGTGGTTAGCCGAGACTGAACCGGCCTTTTGTTCCAGCGTCGGCGGCGATAGTGGTTAGCCGCGACTGAACCGGCCTTTTGTTCCAGCGTCGGCGGCGATAGTGGTTAGCCGAGACTGAACCGGCCTTTTGTTCCAGCGTCGGCGGCGATAGTGGTTAGCCGAGACTGAACCGGCCTTTTGTTCCAGCGTCGGCGGCGATAGTGGTTAGCCGAGACTGAACCGGCCTTTTGTTCCAGCGTCGGCGGCGATAGTGGTTAGCCGAGACTGAACCGGCCTTTTGTTCCAGCGTCGGCGGCGATAGTGGTTAGCCGCGACTGAACCGGCCTTTTGTTCCAGCGTCGGCGGCGATAGTGGTTAGCCGAGACTGAACCGGCCTTTTGTTCCAGCGTCGGCGGCGATAGTGGTTAGCCGAGACTGAACCGGCCTTTTGTTCCAGCGTCGGCGGCGATAGTGGTTAGCCGAGACTGAACCGGCCTTTTGTTCCAGCGGCGGCGGCGATAGTGGTTAGCCGAGACTGAACCGGCCTTTTGTTCCAGCGTCGGCGGCGATAGTGGTTAGCCGAGACTGAACCGGCCTTTTGTTCCAGCGTCGGCGGCGATAGTGGTTAGCCGCGACTGAACCGGCCTTTTGTTCCAGCGTCGGCGGCGATAGTGGTTAGCCGAGACTGAACCGGCCTTTTGTTCCAGCGTCGGCGGCGATAGTGGTTAGCCGAGACTGAACCGGCCTTTTGTTCCAGCGTCGGCGGCGATAGTGGTTAGCCGAGACTGAACCGGCCTTTTGTTCCAGCGTCGGCGGCGATAGTGGTTAGCCGAGACTGAACCGGCCTTTTGTTCCAGCGTCGGCGGCGATAGTGGTTAGCCGCGACTGAACCGGCCTTTTGTTCCAGCGTCGGCGGCGATAGTGGTTAGCCGAGACTGAACCGGCCTTTTGTTCCAGCGTCGGCGGCGATAGTGGTTAGCCGAGACTGAACCGGCCTTTTGTTCCAGCGTCGGCGGCGATAGTGGTTAGCCGAGACTGAACCGGCCTTTTGTTCCAGCGTCGGCGGCGATAGTGGTTAGCCGAGACTGAACCGGCCTTTTGTTCCAGCGTCGGCGGCGATAGTGGTTAGCCGAGACTGAACCGGCCTTTTGTTCCAGCGTCGGCGGCGATAGTGGTTAGCCGCGACTGAGCCGGCCTTTTGTTCCAGCGTCGGCGGCGATAGTGGTTAGCCGAGACTGAACCGGCCTTTTGTTCCAGCGTCGGCGGCGATAGTGGTTAGCCGAGACTGAACCGGCCTTTTGTTCCAGCGTCGGCGGCGATAGTGGTTAGCCGAGACTGAACCGGCCTTTTGTTCCAGCGTCGGCGGCGATAGTGGTTAGCCGAGACTGAACCGGCCTTTTGTTCCAGCGTCGGCGGCGATAGTGGTTAGCCGAGACTGAACCGGCCTTTTGTTCCAGCGTCGGCGGCGATAGTGGTTAGCCGCGACTGAACCGGCCTTTTGTTCCAGCGTCGGCGGCGATAGTGGTTAGCCGAGACTGAACCGGCCTTTTGTTCCAGCGTCGGCGGCGATAGTGGTTAGCCGAGACTGAACCGGCCTTTTGTTCCAGCGTCGGCGGCGATAGTGGTTAGCCGAGACTGAACCGGCCTTTTGTTCCAGCGTCGGCGGCGATAGTGGTTAGCCGCGACTGAACCGGCCTTTTGTTCCAGCGTCGGCGGCGATAGTGGTTAGCCGAGACTGAACCGGCCTTTTGTTCCAGCGTCGGCGGCGATAGTGGTTAGCCGAGACTGAACCGGCCTTTTGTTCCAGCGTCGGCGGCGATAGTGGTTAGCCGAGACTGAACCGGCCTTTTGTTCCAGCGTCGGCGGCGATAGTGATTAGCCGAGACTGAACCGGCCTTTTGTTCCAGCGTCGGCGGCGATAGTGATTAGCCGAGACTGAACCGGCCTTTTGTTCCAGCGTCGGCGGCGATAGTGGTTAGCCGAGACTGAACCGGCCTTTTGTTCCAGCGTCGGCGGCGATAGTGGTTAGCCGAGACTGAACCGGCCTTTTGTTCCAGCGTCGGCGGCGATAGTGGTTAGCCGAGACTGAACCGGCCTTTTGTTCCAGCGTCGGCGGCGATAGTGGTTAGCCGAGACTGAACCGGCCTTTTGTTCCAGCGTCGGCGGCGATGGTCGTTAGCCGCGAATGAACCGGCCTTTTGTTCCAGCGTCGGCGGCGATGGTGGTTAGCCGCGAATGAACCGGCCTTTTGTTCCAGCGTCGGCGGCGATGGTGGTTAACCGCGACTGAACCGGCCTATTGTTCCAGCGTCGGCGGCGATAGTGGTTAGCCGCGAATGAACAGGTCTTTTGTTCCAGCGTCGGCGGCGATGGTCTTTAGCCGCGACTGAACCGGCCTTTTGTTCCAGCGTCGGCGGCGATGGTGGCTAGCCGAGACTGAATCGGCCTTTTGTTCCAGCGTCGGCGGTGATGGTGGTTAGCCGCGACTGAACCGGCCTTTTGTTCCAGCGTCGGCGGTGATGGTGGTTAGCCGCGACTGAACCGGCCTTTTGTTCCAGCGTCGGCGGCGATGGTCGTTAGCCGAGACTGAACCGGCCTTTTGTTCCAGCGTCGGCGGTGATGGTGGTTAGCCGAGACTGAACCGGCCTTTTGTTCCAGCGTCGGCGTCGATGGTCGTTAGCCGAGACTGAACCGGCCTTTTGTTCCAGCGTCGGCGGTGATGGTGGTTAGCCGCGACTGAACCGGCCTTTTGTTCCAGCGTCGGCGACGATGGTCGTTAGCCGAGACTGAACCGGCGGCCGGCTAACCGGCCGCGGCGTATTGACGAGACGCACCGTTGACGGGCTAACCGGCCGACAGGCGGCCACAATGGCGCGATGAAGCCCCGCTCCCAGCCGGTCAGCGCTGATGGATTGTTGGGACGTGAAGTGGCGACTAACACTGCCGGCCGGGCCGGACCGGGCCGGACCGGGCCCGCGGCGTGACAGTGCGCCCGTCGCGGGTGGCTGGCGCCGCACCATCTCCACTGTCATGTTATGTGCAGCTAACACCATCTCCACTGTCATGTTATGTGCAGCTAACAAAATTACGGTAAAGCCGGGGTGGTAAATTCGGAAGTTCCGCGATTATCGCTGTTAGAACAGTGCGGAAAACGGTGGTAATTCAAGCAGTTCGGTCGGCTGGCGGTACTGTTTCGGCTTGTAAGTCGAGTAATCACGGATTGCCGCCTCAGTGGGAGTCAAAGGGGGGGGGGGGGTACAGTTCAGGAAACCACAGACAAAAAACTGCACGTCCGCGCGAGGCAGCACTCCCATGGTTAATTGTCCATGCAAATCACGGCATCTGATTTCACTCGGCGGTCAGGACGACCGAGCAGTTTGTTGTGTGGAGGCGGCGGCCGGGCGCTGGCTCCTGGTCCTGCCTCGCGCCCGGGTCACCCGCGGGGTCACCGAGTCACCGGCGGTCACCGGACCAGCAGCGCCTCTGTCAGCCACGGGGCTTAGTTTTTACCAGTGCAGGTAATTTCGTCTGTAAACTGTCCTGGGATTGCGTGCCGTCGGTAAATGATTGGAGATGCCCACTGCCGGAGACACTTGGTCATTCCAACTTGAACTGCCAGATGGCTTAGGGAAGTAATCCTGCGCCAACACGGCAAAAAGAGAATCCTGGTCTTCCCCGATTCTCAGTTATTCTATAACCTACTATCTATAGAACGCTAGGACTATACTTTGTTGCGTAAAGTGAATCATCTTCAGTTTTCCCTAACGAGCTCAAACTCTTTCTCGTAAACAGATACAGTTTATCTTGACTCCTGGCGGTGGGCCTTTTTGTTCTCTTGGAACTAATTTCACCTTTTGCTTCTGTATCTTTCTCCTTGTTATTTATTTTCTTCGCCATCCGCGTTGCGGCGAAACAAGATCTCTCATTCAAAACGGCCATATTATTACGGAAAAAAGACAAGCAGGCACATATGCTTGCTGGATTCCGTCATGCTTCGCAATACAATAAATGGTTGTCGCTTTCTCTGAACGGCAAATTAGTGTGTTATGTAATGCAATCTGGATACATCGTTAACACATTTTTGCACGTTTCTGTCTTCTAACTTTATCATTGCTAGCCATGAAGAAGAAGCCATGCCAAACGAACAAAGGATAGAAACTGGGCTGTTGCAGAATTCATGAGCTTCCGCAGCACCGGGTCGTTAAACTAGTAACGGCCAGTGAAACAGCTTACGGCTGGGCGTTGGGGCCAGTCAAACGCATACCGTTCCTTTCTGTCAGTGCATGTTATCGTTATCCCTTTGTTAGTGGTTCGTCGGTACACATCTCCGGGTGCTGAGGTCCGTCGTTTCGTGTTCTCCGGGTGCTGAGGTTCGTCGTTTCGTGTTCTCCGGGTGCTGAGGTTCGTCGTTTCGTGTTCTCCGGGTACTGAGGTTCGTCGGTACACATCTCCGAGTGCTGAGGTTCGTCGGTACACATCTCCGGGTGCTGAGGTTCGTCGGTACACATCTCCGGGTGCTGAGGTTCGTCGTTACGTGTTCTCCGGGTGCTGAGGTTCGTCGTTACGTGTTCTCCGGGTGCTGAGGTTCGTCGGTACACATCTCCGGGTGCTGAGGTCCGTCGTTTCGTGTTCTCCGGGTGCTGAGGTTCGTCGTTTCGTGTTCTCCGGGTGCTGAGGTTCGTCGGTACACATCTCCGGGTGCTGAGGTTCGTCGGTACGTGTTCTCCGGGTACTGAGGTTCGTCGGTACACATCTCCGGGTGCTGAGGTCCGTCGTTTCGTGTTCTCCGGGTGCTGAGGTTCGTCGGTACACATCTCCGGGTACTGAGGTTCGTCGTTACGTGTTCTCCGGGTGCTGAGGTTCGTCGGTACACATCTCCGGGTGCTGAGGTTCGTCGGTACACATCTCCGGGTACTGAGGTTCGTCGGTACGCATCTCCGGGTGCTGAGGTTCGTCGGTACACATCTCCGGGTACTGAGGTTCGTCGTTACGTGTTCTCCGGGTGCTGAGGTTCGTTGGTACACATCTCCGGGTGCTGAGGTTCGTCGTTACGTGTTCTCCGGGTGCTGAGGTTCGTCGTTACGTGCTCTCCGGGTACTGAGGTTCGTCGGTACACATCTCCGAGTGCTGAGGTTCGTCGGTACACATCTCCGGGTGCTGAGGTTCGTCGTTACGTGTTCTCCGGGTGCTGAGGTTCGTTGGTACACATCTCCGGGTGCTGAGGTTCGTCGTTACGTGTTCTCCGGGTGCTGAGGTTCGTCGTTACGTGTTCTCCGGGTGCTGAGGTTCGTCGGTACACATCTCCGGGTGCTGAGGTTCGTCGGTACACATCTCCGGGTACTGAGGTTCGTCGGTACACATCTCCGAGTGCTGAGGTTCGTCGGTACACATCTCCGGGTGCTGAGGTTCGTCGTTACGTGTTCTCCGGGTACTGAGGTTCGTCGGTACACATCTCCGAGTACTGAGGTTCGTCGGTACACATCTCCGGGTGCTGAGGTTCGTCGGTACACATCTCCGAGTACTGAGATTCGTCGGTACACATCTCCGAGTACTGAGGTTCGTCGGTACGTGTTCTCCGGGTACTGAGGTTCGTCGGTACACATCTCCGAGTACTGAGGTTCGTCGGTACGTGTTCTCCGGGTACTGAGGTTCGTCGGTACACATCTCCGGGTACTGAGGTTCGTCGGTACACATCTCCGGGTGCTAAGGTTCGTCGTTACGTGTTCTCCGGGTGCTGAGGTTCGTCGTTACGTGTTCTCCGGATGCTGAGGTTCGTCGTTACGTGTTCTCCGGGTGCTGAGGTTCGTCGGTACACATCTCCAGGTGCTAAGGTTCGTCGTTACGTGTTCTCCGGGTGCTGAGGTTCGTCGGTACACATCTCCGAGTACTGAGGTTCGTCGGTACACATCTCCGGGTGCTGAGTTTCGTCGGTACACATCTCCGAGTACTGAGGTTCGTCGGTACACATCTCCGGGTGCTGAGGTTCGTCGTTACGTGTTCTCTGGGTGCTGAGGTTCGTCGGTACACATCTCCGGGTGCTGAGGTCCGTCGTTTCGTGTTCTCCGGGTGCTGAGGTTCGTCGGTACACATCTTCGAGTACTGAGGTTCGTCGGTACACATCTCCGGGTGCTGAGGTTCGTCATTACGTGTTCTCCGGGTGCTGAGATTCGTCGTTATGTGTTCTCCGGGTACTGAGGTTCGTCGGTTCTCATCTCCGGGTGCTGAGGTTTGTCGGTACGTGTTCTCCGAGTGCTGAGGTTCGTCGTTACGTGTTCTCCGGGTGCTGAGGTTCGTCGGTTATCATCTCCGGGTGCTGAGGTTTGTCGGTACGTGTTCTCCGGGTGCTGAGGTTCGTCGGTACGTGTTCTCCGGGTGCTGAGGTTCGTCGGTACGTGTTCTCCGGGTGCTGAGGTTCGTCGTTTCGTGTTCTCCGGGTGCTGAGGTTCGTCGGTACACATCTCCAGGTGCTGAGGTTCGTCGGTACGTGTTCTCCGGGTACTGAGGTTCGTCGGTACACATCTCCGGGTGCTGAGGTCCGTCGTTTCGTGTTCTCCGGGTGCTAAGGTTCGTCGGTACACATCTCCGGGTGCTGAGGTTCGTCGTTACGTGTTCTCCGGGTGCTGAGGTTCGTCGTTTCGTGTTCTCCGGGCGCTGAGGTTCGTTGGTATGAGCATGTGACACCTGCCCTGGTATCGCTTGGCTGGCAGAGAGTCGATGAGATGGTGCGCCAGCACGACCGCATCCAGGTGCACAGAGCGCTTAACGCCGAGCAGTGTCCTCCCGCCATCAGGGCCATGTTTGTCCGGCGAGCCCATGTATCGCTACGCGAGTCCCGAGCTGCTGCGGCAGGAGCGCTGGAACTGCCGTTGTGTAAGCTGTCGAGCAGCCAGCGTGCGTTTGCATTTAGAGCGGCGAAAACCTGGAACACTGACATCTCTAAGTTCTAAGGTGAACACCCGCAGTCGGGGTTGCGGTTTCCGATATGTGGATAGCATGTGAGCTGCATTGACCGCTCCAATTTTCTTATGGTTGGTGGTTAAGCCTCATACCGTGCGATGACAGGCCTACCATGTACAATGTGTTCTCTTTTATTGACCGCGATCGTATTGTTTTTTTTAAATCGTGTTTAAACTGTGCCTTGTATTTCGATATCACTACACATGTACTCTGACTGGATACGTAAAAGCCACAACGTGGATGTATCTTAATACATGACTATGACTATGGTACACATCTCCGGGTGCTGAGGTTCGTCGTTACGTGTTCTCCGGGTGCTGAGGTTCGTCGGTACACATCTCCGGGTGCTGAGGTTCGTCGGTACACATCTCCGGGTGCTGAGGTTCGTCGTTACGTGTTCTCCGGGTGCTGAGGTTCGTCGGTACACATCTCCGGGTGCTGAGGTTCGTCATTACGTGTTCTCCGGGTGCTGAGGTTCGTCGTTACGTGTTCTCCGGGTGCTGAGGTTCGTCGTTACGTGTTCTCCGGGTACTGAGGTTCGTCGGTACACATCTCCGGGTGCTGAGGTTCGTCGTTACGTGTTCTCCGGGTGCTGAGGTTCGTCGGTACACATCTCCGGGTGCTGAGGTTCGTCGTTACGTGTTCTCCGGGTGCTGAGGTTCGTCGTTACGTGTTCTCCGGGTGCTAAGGTTCGTCGGTACACATCTCCGGGTGCTGAGGTTCGTCGTTACGTGTTCTCCGGGTGCTGAGGTTCGTCGTTACGTGTTCCCCGGGTGCTGAGGTTCGTCGGTACACATCTACGGGTGCTGAGGTTCGTCGGTACACATCTCCGGGTGCTGAGGTTCGTCGGTACACATCTCCGGGTGCTGAGGTTCGTCGGTACACATCTCCGGGTGCTGAGGTTCGTCGGTACACATCTCCGGGTGCTGAGGTTCGTCGTTACGTGTTCTCCGAGTACTGAGGTTCGTCGGTACGTGTTCTCCGGGTGCTGAGGTTCGTCGGTACACATCTCCGGGTACTGAGGTTCGTCGGTACACATCTCCGGGTGCTGAGGTTCGTCGTTACGTGTTCTCCGGGTGCTGATGTTCGTCGTTACGTGTTCTCCGGGTGCTGAGGTTCGTCGGTACACATCTCCGGGTGCTGAGGTTCGTCGTTACGTGTTCTCCGGGTGCTGAGGTTCGTCGGTACACATCTCCGAGTACTGAGATTCGTCGGTACACATCTCCGGGTGCTGAGGTTCGTCGGTACACATCTCCGAGTACTGAGGTTCGTCGGTACACATCTCCGAGTACTGAGGTTCGTCGGTACGTGTTCTCCGGGTGCTGAGGTTCGTCGGTACACATCTCCGAGTACTGAGGTTCGTCGGTACACATCTCCGGGTGCTGAGGTTCGTCGGTACACATCTCCGGGTGCTGAGGTTCGTCGGTACACATCTCCGGGTGCTGAGGTTCGTTGTTACGTGTTCTCCGGGTGCTGAGGTTCGTCGGTACACATCTCCGGGTACTGAGGTTCGTCGGTACACATCTCCGGGTACTGAGGTTCGTCGGTACACATCTCCGGGTGCTGAGGTTCGTCGTTACGTGTTCTCCGGGTGCTGAGGTTCGTCGTTACGTGTTCTCCGGGTACTGAGGTTCGTCGGTACGTGTTCTCCGGGTACTGAGGTTCGTCGGTACACATCTCCGGGTGCTGAGGTTCGTCGTTACGTGTTCTCCGGGTACTGAGGTTCGTCGGTACACATCTCCGGGTGCTGAGGTTCGTCGGTACACATCTCCGAGTACTGAGGTTCGTCGGTACACATCTCCGGGTGCTGAGGTTCGTCGTTACGTGTTCTCCGGGTGCTGAGGTTCGTCGTTACGTGTTCTCCGGGTGCTGAGGTTCGTCGGTACACATCTCCGGGTGCTGAGGTTCGTCGTTACGTGTTCTCCGGGTGCTGAGGTTCGTCGTTACGTGTTCTCCGAGTGCTGAGGTTCGTCGGTACACATCTCCGGGTACTGAGGTTCGTCGGTACACATCTCCGGGTGCTGAGGTTCGTCGTTACGTGTTCTCCGGGTGCTGAGGTTCGTCGGTACACATCTCCGGGTGCTGAGGTTCGTCGTTACGTGTTCTCCGGGTGCTGAGGTTCGTCGGTGCACATCTCCGAGTACTGAAGTTCGTCGTTACGTGTTCTCCGGGTGCTGAGGTTCGTCGGTACACATCTCCGGGTACTGAGGTTCGTCGTTACGTGTTCTCCGGGTGCTGAGGTTCGTCGGTACACATCTCCGAGTACTGAGGTTCGTCGTTACGTGTTCTCCGGGTGCTGAGGTTCGTCGGTACACATCTCCGGGTACTGAGGTTCGTCGTTACGTGTTCTCCGGGTGCTGAGGTTCGTCGGTACACATCTCCGGGTACTGAGGTTCGTCGGTACACATCTCCGGGTACTGAGGTTCGTCGGTACACATCTCCGGGTACTGAGGTTCGTCGGTACACATCTCCGGGTGCTGAGGTTCGTCGTTACGTGTTCTCCGGGTACTGAGGTTCGTCGGTACACATCTCCGGGTGCTGAGGTTCGTCGGTACACATCTCCGAGTACTGAGGTTCGTCGGTACACATCTCCGGGTGCTGAGGTTCGTCGTTACGTGTTCTCCGGGTGCTGAGGTTCGTCGGTACACATCTCCGGGTACTGAGGTTCGTCGGTACGTGTTCTCCGGGTGCTGAGGTTCGTCGGTTCTCATCTCCGGGTGCTGAGGTTCGTCGGTACGTGTTCTCCGGGTGCTGGGGTTCATCGGTACGTGTTCTCCGGGTGCTGAGTTTCGTCGGTACGTGTTCTCCGGGTGCTGAGGTTCGTCGTTACGTGTTCTCCGGGTACTGAGGTTCGTCGGTACACATCTCCGAGTGCTGAGGTTCGTCGGTACACATCTCCGGGTGCTGAGGTTCGTCGTTACGTGTTCTCCGGGTGCTGAGGTTCGTCGTTACGTGTTCTCCGGGTGCTGAGGTTCGTCGGTACACATCTCCGGGTGCTGAGGTTCGTCGGTACACATCTCCGGGTGCTGAGGTTCGTC
The DNA here is from genome assembly GCA_036785665.1 of Chirona hameri. Taxonomy (NCBI): domain Eukaryota; kingdom Metazoa; phylum Arthropoda; class Thecostraca; order Balanomorpha; family Balanidae; genus Chirona; species Chirona hameri. The sequence goes on from JAXIVJ010000838.1 coordinate 111,482, forward strand.
GTTACGTGTTCTCCGGGTGCTGAGGTTCGTCGGTACACATCTCCGGGTGCTGAGGTTCGTCGTTACGTGTTCTCCGGGTGCTGAGGTTCGTCGGTACACATCTCCGAGTACTGAGGTTCGTCGGTACACATCTCCGGGTGCTGAGGTTCGTCGTTACGTGTTCTCCGGGTGCTGAGGTTCGTCGTTACGTGTTCTCCGGGTGCTGAGTTTCGTCGGTACGTGTTCTCCGGGTGCTGAGGTTCGTCGTTACGTGTTCTCCGGGTACTGAGGTTCGTCGGTACACATCTCCGAGTGCTGAGGTTCGTCGGTACACATCTCCGGGTGCTGAGGTTCGTCGTTACGTGTTCTCCGGGTGCTGAGGTTCGTCGTTACGTGTTCTCCGGGTGCTGAGGTTCGTCGGTACACATCTCCGGGTGCTGAGGTTCGTCGGTACACATCTCCGGGTGCTGAGGTTCGTCGTTACGTGTTCTCCGGGTGCTGAGGTTCGTCGGTACACATCTCCGGGTGCTGAGGTTCGTCGTTACGTGTTCTCCGGGTGCTGAGGTTCGTCGGTACACATCTCCGAGTACTGAGGTTCGTCGGTACACATCTCCGGGTGCTGAGGTTCGTCGTTACGTGTTCTCCGGGTGCTGAGGTTCGTCGTTACGTGTTCTCCGGGTGCTGAAGTTCGTCGGTACACATCTCCGAGTGCTGGAGACCGGCTTACAGGCGTCTGTGGTTACCTGACTGTAACATTGGCCTTAACTCTGTTTCGGTCACCTGTGTGGCACTGTTGCCAGGCGCGGATCCAGGATTTCGGTCAGGGGGGGGGGGCGCCATACAAAAAATCGTCCTACGGGCGCGTTTGTATGGTGCGACATGGGCGCGACCCGGGCTCAGGGGGGGGGGGGGGTACTATCGGTACTAAGAAATACTTTCTCTTCACGCATGTTCTGTACAGCATCACACCAAAACAAGTACAACAACAAATTCTGCCATCAGAAGCCAGTCGGTCGTTGAACCTCTCAACAAAACGCTGGATATATGATGAGCACGGCATGGCGGGAACTATTCACCGGTTCAGCGATTGTGCGCCGCAGCACGGCGGTCAGTGCGCTGCTTCACAGCCTGAAGTGGTACGCGCGGACCGACCGGCCCGGCGCGCGGTGCAGTGGCGGGTTCACATCAGTTCTGCAGTGGCCGCCGCTGCCGAATGCGACTCGGACCTCTCTCCCACGAGCAGCACCTAACCGCTGCGGAAGCGATTACACTCGGTATGGAAAGCCGCGCGCACCGGGCCGCCGGAGACACATGATTTCCCTGCAATACCACTTCCTCCCCGCGCTGTAATCACTCCGCGGCGCCGGTTCTGGGCGACTGCGCGGGAACCGAGGTCGATGGTTCCCCTGTCGCTGCTCCGCGCCGCGGTTCCTCCGTTCCTGATCCTGCGCGCCGCGCCTCCGTCTCCTGACTCCTGACCCAGCACAGCAGATGTCTGCTCCACTTCGTGCCGACTCAAACCGCATCAATCAAGAACAATTAATTACGTCCGATTTGAGCCCTAACGAGGCGCGGTGCTCGCCTCGCCTCGCCTCGCGTCGCCTCGCCTCGCGTTCGACGCGTGCTCGTCGGGTCACGTCGGGTCATCGTAGGTCACTGGCGCGGCGCGCTGGGTCAAAGGCGCTGCAACGTGACAGCGTCGATCGGCTGTGGGACGGTCAAAAGCGCCGATCACATCTGTCTAATTAACGAGCGTCAGCGCGGGATACGATCTCGGCGCACGCCACTCTCGCCTCTCTGCGTCGTGAGTGGCGCAGTGGGCCGGCGCCGCTCGCGTCGTCAGCTGTCGACGCTGGCGAGGCGTGTTCTGGCGCCGCAGCTATATACGTCGTAAGCGGTGTACGGCCGCAGCTATATACGGCAGTCGTAAAGCGGTGTAACGCGAGGCGGCGGTGATTCCGACTCGGCTCGTTACCGTCACAGCGCGGGATGCTGCGGTGGCCGACACCGTTGACCGGGGGATGCTGCAGTGGCCGACCCCGTTGACCGGGGGATGCTGCGGTGGCCGACTCCGCTGGCTGGGGGATGCTGCAGTGGCCGACTCCGCTGACCGGGGGATGCTGCGGTGGCCGACTCCGTTGACCGGGGGATGCTGCAGTGGCCGACTCCGCTGGCTGGGGGATGCTGCAGTGGCCGACTCCGCTGACCGGGGGATGCTGCGGTGGCCGACTCCGCTGGCCGGGGGATGCTGCGGTGGCCGACTCCGCTGGCCGGGGGATGCTGCGGTGGCCGACTCCGCTGGCCGGGGGATGCTGCAGTGGCCGACTCCGCTGGCCGGGGGATGCTGACCGGTAGCCGACTTCGCTGACCGGGGGATGCTGCAGTGGCCGACACCACTGGCCGGGCGGGGAGGGGGGGGGGGGCGACACCGCTGGCCGGGCGGGGGAGGGGGGGGGGGGGGGGACACCGCTGGCCGGGGGATGCTGCGGTGGCCGACACCGCTGACTGACCGGGGGATGCTGCAGTGGCCGACACCGCTGACTGACCGGGGGATGCTGCGGTGGCCAACACCACTGGCCGGGCGGGGGGGGGGGGGGGGGGGGGGCGACACCGCTGACCGGAGGATGCGGCGGCCGACACCGCTGACCAGGGGGGGGGGGGGGGCGACACCGCTGACCGGAGGATGCGGCGGCCGACACCGCTGACAAGGGGGGGGGGGGTGCTGCGGTGGCCGACTTCGCTGACCGACCGGGATGCTGCGGTGGCCGACACCGCTGACCGGGCGGGGGGGGGGGGGGGGGGGGGAGGCGACACCGCTGGCCGGGGGATGCTGCGGTGGCCGACACCGCTGACTGACCGGGGGATGCTGCGGTGGCCGACTCCACTGGCCGGGCGGGGGGGGGGGGGCGACACCGCTGACCGGAGGATGCGGCGGCCGACACCGCTGACCAGGGGGGGGGGGGCGACACCGCTGACCGGAGGATGCGGCGCCCGACACCGCTGACCAGGGGGGGGGGGGGGTGCTGCGGTGGCCGACTTCGATGACCGACCGGGATGCTGCGGTGGCCGACACCGCTGACCGGGCGGGGGCGACTGAGCCACGGTCCGAGATGGCTGCTACTACCGGCAGAACTCGGGAGTCTGGGGCGGGCGGTGTCGGGCCGAGGAGACCCACCCCGCCTCACACTGACCAGCAGAGAACCACCACTGTACGGCCACGCTGAGATACGACCACGCCAACGCTGTACGACCACGCCGAGATTCGGCTGGTACGACCACGCCGAGATCGGCTGCCTACTCGGCCGACACCGCCACACGTCGTCAGCGACACGACCCAACGAACGCACATAAAAACGGTCGGCCACTGAATCCTATCGAATCCCAGCTCTGTCAGCCGGACCAGCAGACCGAGACATCTGACCATAACCAGGCCACAGTCCACGGCCACGGTCCCACGCCACAGTCCGACACCACGGTCCGACACCACAGTCCGACACCACAGTCCGACACCATAGTCCGACACCACAGTCCGACACCACAGTCCACGGCCACAGTCCGACACCACAGTCCGACACCACAGTCCGACACTACAGTCCGACACCACGGTCCGACACCACGGTCCGACATCACGGTCCCACACCACAGTCCGACACCACAGTCCCACACCACAGTCCGACACCACGGTCCCACACCACCCGACACCACAGTCCCACACCACGGTCCGACTCCACAGTCCCACACCACAGTCCGACACCACGGTCCGACACCACAGTCCGACACCACAGTCCGACACCACAGTCCGACACCACGGTCCCACACCACAGTCCACGGCCACAGTCCGACACCACAGTCCGACACCACAGTCCGACACTACAGTCCACGGCCACAGTCCGACACCACAGTCCGACACCACGGTCCGACACCACGGTCCCACACCACAGTCCGACACCACAGTCCCACACCACAGTCCGACACCACAGTCCACGGCCACAGTACGAACACCACATTCCGACACCACAGTCCGACACCACAGTCCGACACCACAGTCCACGATCACAGTCCACGGTCACAGTCCACGGCCACAGTCCGACACCACATTCCAACACCCCAGTCCGACACCACAGTCCGAGCCCACAGTCCGACACCACGGTCCGACACCACAGTCCCACACCACAGTCCGACACCACAGTCCGACACCACGGTCCCATACCACAGTCCGATACCACAGTCCGACACCACAGTCCGACACCACAGTCCACGGCCACAGTACGACACCACATTCCGACACCACAGTCCGACACCACAGTCCGACACCACAGTCCGACACCACAGTCCGACACCACAGTCCGACACCACAGTCCGACACCACAGTCCACGGCCACATTCTACTGTCACAGTCCACGGCCACAGTCCGACACCACAGTCCAACACCACAGTCCGACACCACAGTCCGAGCCCACAGTCTGATACCACAGTCCGACACCACAGTCCGACACCACATTCCGACACCACAGTCCACAGTCCGACACTACAGTCCGACACCACGGTCCGACACCACAGTCCGAGACCACAATCCGACACCACAGTCCGACACCACAGTCCGACACCACAGTCCGACACCACGGTCCGACACCACGGTCCGATACCACGGTCCGACACCACGGTCCGACACCACGGTCCGATACCACAGTCCGACACCACAGTCCGACACCACGGTCCGACACCACGGTCCGATACCACGGTCCGACACCACGGTCCAAGACCACGGTCCCACATCACAGTCCGACACCACAGTCCGACACCACGGTCCGACACCACGGTCCGAGACCACGGTCCCACACCACAGTCCGACACCACGGTCCGACAACACAGTCCACGGCCACAGTCCAGGGTCCTCGGATTGCTTTGGAGCATAGGTGCGGAATGGAAAATTATTGCTAAAAATAAGCATAAAGAGTGGAAAATTCAACCAAAAGTCATTGTATTCGGCTTTATCAGTGTCCAATTACCCGCTCACCAGAATTAGTTATTACCTATGCCAATTTTGATCTGTCTTTCCCTGTCTTGTCCTATCATTACATCCATAAATCAGTATAGAGTTAAAATTATCCAATACATTTTAAAATAAAGTGTGGAAAATTAAGAGGAAAACTTGGGAAAAAGAGTGGAAAAATAGTATCCATAGGGTGTCATTTAGCGCCCAAATTTCCCAATGCCTAGACACTGCCACAGTCCGACACCACAGTCCACGGCCACAGTCCGACACCACAGTCCGACACCACAGTCCGACACTACAGTCCGACACCACAGTCCGACACCACAGTCCGACACCACAGTCCGACACCACATTCCGACACCACAGTCCGACACCACGGTCCGACACCACGGTCCGACACCACAGTCCGACACCACAGTCCGACACTACAGTCCGACACCACAGTCCGACGCCACAGTCCACGGCCACAGTCCGACACCACAGTCCGACACTACAGTCCGACACCACAGTCCGACACCACAGTCCGACACCACAGTCCGACACCACAGTCCGACACCACAGTCCAACAACACAGTCCGACACTACAGTCCGACACCACAGTCCGACACCACAGTCCAACACCACGGTCCGATACCACGGTCCGACACCACAGGCCACAGTCCGACACCACAGTCCGACACTACAGTCCACGGCCACAGTCCGACACTACAGTCCGACACTACAGTCCGACACCACAGTCCGACACCACGGTCCGACACCACAGTCCCACACCACAGTCCGACACCACAGTCCGACACTACAGTCCGACACCACGAACCGAGACCACAGTCCGACACCACAGTCCCACACCACAGTCCGACACCACAGTCCGACACTACAGTCCGACACCACGGCCCGAGACCACAGTCCGACACCACAGTCCCACACCACAGTCCGACACCACAGTCCGACACTACAGTCCGACACCACAGCCCGACACTACAGTCCGACACCACAGTCCCACACCACAGTCCGACACCACAGTCCGACACCACAGTCCCACACCACAGTCCGACACCACATTCCGACACTACAGTCCGACACCACAGCCCGACACCACAGTCCCACACCACAGTCCGACACCACAGTCCGACACTACAGTCCGACACCACAGTCCGACACTACAGTCCGACACCACAGTCCGACACCACAGCCCGACACCACAGTCCCACACCACAGCCCGACACCACAGTCCCACACCACAGTCCGACACCACAGTCCGACACTACAGTCCGACACCACGGCCCGACACCACAGCCCGACACTACAGTCCGACACCACAGTCCGACACTACAGTCCGACACCACAGTCCGACACCACAGTCCGACACCACGGTCCGAGACCACGGTCCTCGGCCACGGAGCTCTGTCTTTTGACACGGCTGGATTGAGCTGGTAATTGACACGTTACCGCGGCTGAGGGCTCTCAGTCGGCCGAGCCGCCCGACCCGGCGCGTCAATAGAAAGAGATGCGGCGCGGCGCGGCCAACGAGACGCAGCGAATCGCGCCGACTGTACCGGACCATTGAGCATCACACGCCGCCAGATTACCGTATCTGACGGGCCACAGCCGGCCGTCGGCGCGGCGGTGTCCTGCCGACGGTCCAGCGGTCAGTCGGGTGTCAGTGGTCAGTGGCCAGTGGTCAGTCAGACCCGCCATTACCGCCTTTGTGCCGCGCCCGCCGCCGATCGTACATCATTCGCCGCATTGTGCACCGCTTTTGTAGCGATTGTGGCGTCGAGGAGGCGCGGGCGCGGCGCGCGCGCAGCATCTGCCACGCGGCGCCACGTATGAATCCATACGCGTTTGATTAGCAGTCGTTTGATGGCTGCCGGTCGGGCGAGGAGGCCGGTTATGTGCAGTCACAGAACGGAACACTGGTCACACTGGTCACACTGGTCACACGGTGGTTACAGTGGTCAGCTGGTCAGCTGGTGTCGCGCCCCTCGGCCCCCTCCCGCCCCCCCCCCCGGCCGGCAGACCGGCCCCTGTGTTACGCATATCACCATATGTATGACAGGACGCCCCCCCCCCCCTCCTGCCACCCCGGCGCTGGCCACAGCTGTCACCGTCGCTGCCGTGTCTTTATGAATGTGTCCGGCCGGCAGTCGCACGGTTTGACGGGACACGCGTCGGAGGCCAGTTTACTGGTGCTCAGCGCGCTCCGGCCGGGATATGGAGATAAAGCAGCCGAATTCAGCACCTGCCCAAGTGTGAAGAGCGGAAATTGTGCGCGCGGAAAGTGCGCGAAATTTCAGCGCGGGAACGTCTGGGTTACCAACAGTTGACATATTTACTTTGTTTGGTCTTGTAAACAGTAGACAATTTATCCTCCGACTTCCGCCTCTATTCTATACCGCACCATTTCTAGATTTGTCACTCTCAAAAGTCGGATCAGCTACCAATAACGAAATGTTAATGCGCCAGGTTTGTCAGTGCAACTTATGGCGGTTTTAAATCCACATCTTTCCTGCCAATGCCTCCATCGCCCATTTTCAATTTCACTCCTACCACTCCATCAATGACGACATCAATGGCCGCCGCTGCCTCTCAGTCGATCCCACATACCCGTCTGGCTGGTATGTGCCATCGTTACCGCCTGTGACACGGGCGCGGCGGCGCGGCGCGACGGTGGCGCGGCGGTGGCGGTGGCGGTATGTATGTATGTATGTATTTACATTTATAACACTCTCCAACATAAAATGGCTATTCAGATTCCGAGTGTCGAGTCGATAACGTTTAAAGGTGAGGCGCGTTAAGAAGACACTCGTAAGCAGCATTCATACAGGGAAAACACAAAAAGCATACATCCATACACACAACACGCAGACACACACACACACACACACACACACACACACACACACACACACACACACACACACACACACACACACACACACACACACACACACACACACACACACACACCTACACACACACACACACACACACACACACACATTCATCCAGTCACAGCTAAATGATTGCACACTGCACAGTCAACAGTGCATGCTTAAAAGACGCGAGTGACAAGTTCCGGAGTTCCAGAGGTAGAGCGTTGTACAGTTGCGCGATACTGTATAGGAGGCGCCGCCTACCCGCCTCCGTCCTCACGCGCGGGAGAGAAAATCAGTGTCCTGACAAGTAGAACGGGAGCGAAGAGAAGAATTGGCCTGAATATGAGAGGCAAGGGCTTGCGGTTCGCCGGTAACTCGTATTTTGTGAAGCAAACTAATAGAGTGCTGTTGGTAGAGCTGACGGGCAGTAGGCCAGCCCAGTTCCTCACGCACGTCCGATGTTACATTGTCAACGATTCAATGTGAATCGACTACTTTTGATTGAATCATTCTTATTTCAAATTAATCACTGATGAATCGATTCACCTCATGCGCAAACCTGTTGTGAGTCACTGATTGAATCATTCATACAGAGAAAATAGGCTGATTGAATCATTCATTGCGCAAATAATCATTCTTTTTTGGTCGAACAGCATAAACTATCCCAAAAATATGCCAGCGACCCAGCATTCATCTGTGCCCCGTGGACACACCAGCCACTTAATTGCTAATTATATGAACTCTGTGTCCTGAGCTGTGGCCTGTAATTCATCTCTGCGTGAAGAAAGCGAAGCTTTGTGTCCAACTCCAGTGGCCACAAAGCCACTGGTCAATCAGCCCTAACCTAACTAGCTACCTTGGTACTGGTAGGGTTAAGGGTTTCTGGCGCAGTACTACCTAAGTACATAGATAAGGTACCTAACTCATACTTTGGTTCATAAGCCACACAGTACACGCACACCTTTTTCACACGAAAAATCCTAAAAACGTACCCGCTTTTTCCTAATTCCTAGGGGCTATACCATATACAAACTAAATAATAAGCAAACATTTGCAAGCTATCTGTATCCCAAATATCCCACACACCGACTGGAGACTCTTAACACTTAACCCTGATCTAGGAAGGACTGCAACACCCCCACAACCTCTGCCATCTGGACGGTCAGCGCGAGTAAGGCAATATCCAGGGAAGTTAACAAATCTTGAGAGCGTTTCTGGTTTGAACCAAATTTCAGATAGAACACATATATCACAGTCATTATAGGACAGATCGTGACGAACGGACAATATTTTCAGCTTCAATGTTCTAACGTTCAGAGAAATAGCACACAAACCCCCATTCCCACCCCCACCCGAAGCACCATGAGAGACTACGCCTCCACCACCACACCGCCGCCGCCCGCCTCTCCGCCCCCGTGCACGGCCGCGTCCACCGCGCCGTCCCCGCGTGCGCCGGGTCCGTCTCCGCTGCGCAGTGTTTTCATCGATGTCTGGTAGCACCAACACCACGTGGCTCGGTGGCTGACCGGTCGACCGGCCCGCGGCTGATGCTATCAATAAGTCAGGCGGACATTGACAAACCGATCGTCGGCGGCGACGGGATCAGATCGTCGATCGTCGGCGTCGTCGATCAGAGAGACGGATGGCGGCGGCGCTGAGGGCCGCACCTGGGGCCGAGACGCCTCGGGGGATCACCAGCCGATGCAGGCGTGACAGCCCGCGCAAAAATGGACACAAATGTGGGACACGACAGCCAGCTCTCGGGTCTGAGACACCCTGATGGTTCCGATAAATACGTGCTGTTTCGATAAATATGTTCCTAGAATAGCTTTACAACGTGTCTTATTTCTGTAGCAGCTTTTTGTCGTTTTTTGTTCGGCTCTCAGCTGAAAGAAGGCTGCCGCTCTGGGTCTTCATTGGTGCTTCGAGGAGCTGGAAAATACACCTCTAACGCCTGATCTCTGAGGTTGTCTGTCCTGGGTTGTCTGTGTTAGATTCATCGTTCTCGAATGATGTACCCTCGTCATTTATGACGCGGAAATGACATGCTATTTTTGCGTTTTTTTATGAATAAACATCGCTATTGCTGACCAGTGACCACACTGCATATCGTCAGCACATGTATCGTACAAGTATGTGAAACTGTCCCGATCACAAATCCACTCTTGTATGAAGGACGATCCTTGCCCCATAAAATATAGCCATTCTGCAGCCAACTGCTTATGCAATGGTTATGTCTTATGTTGCCGCATTGGATGCATATCTGGAAACTAATCGCCATCATTTTATGACGCTCTGGACCCTGCAATTAAGCTCATAACAAGGGCCATCAAACTATAGCCGGTATTGCTAGTTATACATGCGCGCGCGGCTTTCCCAGGCTCGCCAGTGTTGCTGCACCCCACCTGGATCCATCGGCGATAGTGACGACCTCACTGGAGAGCGCCGCATCCCTCAGCATTGATACCCCATGGCTAGTGATTAGCCGGCTGAAATGGCACATTGATCATCGCGATGACCGCCGAGGCCCGCTTAATTAACGCGTCGATATTAGTCATTACACGCGAAATGAAAATCATCTCTGACCACGCTCGTGCACGTATTTGCACGTTCGTCTGGCGCTGGATAAATAATGCGGCACATTTGCTCTGCACGTACCAGACACGACCTCACGTTTGACGTCTGTTAACCGGCATTGGCTGGGGTCTCAAACCATCGTCTGTTAACCGGTATTGGCTGGGGTTTCAGACCATCGTCTGTTAACCGGTATTGGCTGGGGTCTCAAACCATCGTCTGTTAACCGGCATTGGCTGGGGTCTCAAACCATCGTCTGTTAACCGGTATTGGCTGGGGTCTCAGACCATCGTCTGTTAACCGGTATTGGCTGGGGTTTCAGACCATCGTCTGTTAACCGGCAATGGCTGGGGTCTCAAACCATCGTCTGTTAACCGGCATTGGCTGGGGTCTCAAACCATCGTCTGTTAACCGGTATTGGCTGGGGTCTCAGACCATCGTCTGTTAACCGGCAATGGCTGGGGTCTCAAACCATCGTCTGTTAACCGGTATTGGCTGGGGTCTCAAACCATCGTCTGTTAACCGGCATTGGCTGGGGTTTCAGACCATCGTCTGTTAACCGGCATTGGCTGGGGTCTCAAACCATCGTCTGTTAACCGGCAATGGCTGGGGTTTCAGACCATCGTCTGTTAACCGGCATTGGCTGGGGTCTCAAACCATCGTCTGTTAACCGGTATTGGCTGGGGTTTCAGACCATCGTCTGTTAACCGGCAATGGCTGGGGTCTCAAACCATCGTCTGTTAACCGGCATTGGCTGGGGTCTCAGACCATCGTCTGTTAACCGGCATTGGCTGGGGTCTCAAACCATCGTCTGTTAACCGGCAATGGCTGGGGTCTCAAACCATCGTCTGTTAACCGGTATTGGCTGGGGTCTCAAACCATCGTCTGTTAACCGGCATTGGCTGGGGTTTCAGACCATCGTCTGTTAACCGGCATTGGCTGGGGTCTCAAACCATCGTCTGTTAACCGGTATTGGCTGGGGTTTCAGACCATCGTCTGTTAACCGGCATTGGCTGGGGTCTCAAACCATCGTCTGTTAACCGGCATTGGCTGGGGTCTCAGACCATCGTCTGTTAACCGGCAATGGCTGGGGTCTCAAACCATCGTCTGTTAGCCGGCAATGGCTGGGGTCTCAGACCATCGTCTGTTAACCGGTATTGGCTGGGGTCTCAGACCATCGTCTGTTAACCGGCAATGGCTGGGGTTTCAGACCATCGTCTGTTAACCGGCATTGGCTGGGGTCTCAGACCATCGTCTGTTAACCGGCATTGACTGGGGTCTCAAACCATCGTCTGTTAACCGGCATTGGCTGGGGTCTCAAACCATCGTCTGTTAACCGGCAATGGCTGGGGTCTCAGACCATCGTCTGTTAACCGGCAATGGCTGGGGTCTCAGACCATCGTCTGTTAACCGGCATTGGCTGGGGTCTCAAACCATCGTCTGTTAACCGGCAATGGCTGTGGTCTCAAACCATCGTCTGTTAACCGGCAATGGCTGGGGTCTCAGACCATCGTCTGTTAACCGGCATTGGCTGGGGTCTCAAACCATCGTCTGTTAACCGGCAATGGCTGGGGTCTCAAACCATCGTCTGTTAACCGGCATTGACTGGGGTCTCAGACCATCGTCTGTTAACCGGCAATGGCTGGGGTCTCAGACCATCGTCTGTTAACCGGCATTGGCTGGGGTCTCAAACCATCGTCTGTTAACCGGCAATGGCTGGGGTCTCAGACCATCGTCTGTTAACCGGCATTGGCTGGGGTCTCAAACCATCGTCTGTTAACCGGCAATGGCTGGGGTCTCAGACCATCGTCTGTTAACCGGTATTGGCTGGGGTCTCAGCCGAACGCCATTGGCTGGGGGGTCGCCCCCTGATTATCTTCCGAACCAATAATCGCAGCGAGACGCGCAAGGCGGCAATCGAAAGCTCTTAATGAGACGCATCCAAGACATACACGACATTTTCAAAATAAGATCACATGTCGGGTCACGGTCAGGTCAAAGTAAAATTGAGATATTTGAGTTTTTAGGCCATTCTTTCCACCAAAGCCTTAGATTGCTACTATTATCGCACACAGTGCTCTCAAAGGTATAATACATATCCCGCATAAGCAAAAGTGAAATTGTAAGCAAAGGTCAAGGTCAGGTCACAAAAGGTCACAAGTCTATGAAAGCCATGCGACACATGTTGTATAGGTTATTTTACACGTATAATTCGATCGTAGCAGTCATTTTCACAACCTGACACCATATAAGGTCGATCAGATCACATAAGGTCAAAATTTGAAATTGATAAATCTAAATAGAAAAGGCATGTGTCCAGACCAGTTTTGTCTCAGAAATACAGTGCTAGCATTTATTGGCTTGTATCTGGTCACTAAAAGCAAAAGAACGCAATTTCGAAATATGACGTCATGAGTTCCTCATAATTAGGCAGCGATAAGTCAGTCAAAAATAAAGATATTGCTTTTAAATTTGGTTTGGGTATTATCCACATGTGGTTCTTCAACATATATTCCGGTTGTATGAAAATGTTTGAAAATGTTGATTTTGAGGGCATTTAAAAAACAAAAATTGGGGTCATTTTTTTCTTCTAAAAAATCCGAGATAGCCATTTTGTAGCCCTTGCCATTTGCTATCTTTTGGCGTTTTTCGATTGCATTTTGCTTCAAATATGGCATTTGTAAGGTCTGCTAAAGTTTAGCCGATTTTAGTTTTGTCAAACTCGTATGTTATTTTTGTCTATTTTTTTTATTTTTGCCTACGTCACTAAATTCGCTATATTTCGAGAAAAACGACGAAATTTCGTCATTTTTTTTGCACAGAAGATGTATAATTGATGTAGGAGAAGGTACTGGAAGTTTCACGTTGATAACGCTGTTAGTTTTTTAGCTATTGCGAAAGTTTGTCAGGGGGGGGGGGGGCGAAAAACGCCTCCCCCAGCCAATGGCGGGTTAAGACTGGCAGCCGGCATCTGCTGGCTATTTAATTATCTAAATACGGCTCCGACCGATCTCATCTCTTATGAATCGCCATCCTTGACATGTTGGGTCCTGCAGTCATGCATTATACGGCAGCAGCACAGAATGGGAATCGACAGCGGAGTCACAGTTGGCGGCGAAATGTCAGCAGGGCGCGTATCACGCCGCCAAATGCCAAGGCCTCTGCGGGCCGGCCGGCATCTGTCGGGCCGCCGCTCCCCTGTCGCTCTGTCTGGGACGACAGACCGGCCGACCGACCGACCGACACACAATGGTCCGCACATAAATCAGTCAGCCGCTCCGGCCGGCAGCGTGCCCAATCCGGCATTTCCACCTAATCACTTTCCGGATGAACTGGGTCAAATAAAATCATCATAAGCCGTCTGTCACCCATGACCGCGCCGCTCCGTTCGATAATGACCGCTGATGGCACGAGAGAGACCGGGCCCTCCTTCGCACCGGTCGGGCTCGCGGCGGGTGGAGGCGTAATCGTACGTGCACAGTCGTCTCCATCCACACATGGTCGAGAAGCGGCCAGCTAAACAAGGTGACAACACAATGGTGTCATCCATCTGGACTGAAAACTTGCCCTCAATTACGATATCCATTGTATACACGGTGATGTCAGGATTAGAGAAAGCAATATATACTCTGTACATCTCATCCAGGGTTTCATGATGCTTTTTGAGACGTTCTTATTTTGATTTGTGGGCGCTTAAAGCGCACCGAATTTGAATAACCTAACCTAACCTTCCCTTCGTGGTATGGTCATTTTTGTTCGCCTTGGAACCACTCCTGACTAACCTCTAACTGCCTGGGGTGGCTGTGATTTTCGTTGTGGCCCGGGGCGCCCTGAGGTCGGTCAGGCGGCATACCGGCCGGCTGAGCTGGCGTGTCCGGCGAAATGTCCGCCGCCGCCCGTCCCAACCCGGCCTGGCCGTGAGAAGGCCCGCCGGCCCTGCCCGGCCCTGCCCGGCCGGCCAGTCGTGACCCCTTACACTGCGATGTAGCGGTCCGCCGCCGACACAACGCTGCCGTTCGTATACTGCACCGGCACGGCGCGAGCGGCGCGCAGTGCAGATTGCACGCCTATTGCAGAGGTCCGCACCGTATATAACCGCGCTGGATGGCTGTATTGGCCCGGTGCTCCCAGGCGGACCCGAGCGGGCCCCGGCAGGCGCAGGCGGTCAATGGCAGTCACCCACAGTCACTCGCCGATCCAGAATGGCCGCAAATGATTTTGGAAGCCAAATCCCCAAAAGTATGACTAAATTCCAAAACCTCATTTGATTTGTTTTTCTGTGTTTCCTGTGAATTGATTTAAACTAGCTTTCCACGGTAAAAACTCATTGAAATTTCTTTTAGAATCAGGAAATGTGTCAATCGTCCGCCCTTTTCAGCCGTTGTGCTGGTCATGCTAAGTATCCCCCTTGGATCCGCCCTTTTCAGCCGTTTTGCTTGGCATGCTAAGATCTCCCCCTTGGATCCGCCCTTTTCAGCCGTTGTGCTGGGCATGCTAAGATCTCCCCCTTGGATCCGCCCTTTCCAGCCGTTGTGCGGGCATGCTAAGATCTCCCCCTTGGATCCGCCCTCTTCTGCCGTTTTGCTGGACATGCTAAGATCTCCCCCTTGGATCCGCCCTTTCCAGCCGTTGTGATGGGCATGCTAAGATCTCCCCCTTGGATCCGCCCTTTTCAGCCGTTGTGCGGGCATGCTAAGATCTCCCCCTTGGATCCGCCCTTTTAGCCGTTGTGCTGGACATGCTAATATAACCCCCTTGGATCCGCCCTTTTCAGCCGTTGTACTGGGCATGCTAAGATCTCCCCCTTGGATCCGCCCTTTTAGCCGTTGTGCTGGACATGCTAATATAACCCCCTTGGATCCGCCCTTTTCAGCCGTTGTACTGGGCATGCTAAGATCTCCCCCTTGGATCCGCCCTTTTAGCCGTTGTGCTGGACATGCTAATATAACCCCCTTGGATCCGCCCTTTTCAGCCGTTGTACTGGGCATGCTAAGATCTCGCCCTTGGATCCGCCCTTTTAGCCGTTGTACTGGGCATGCTAAGATCTCGCCCTTGGATCCGCCCTTTCCAGCCGTTGTACTGGGCATGCTAAGATCTCCCCCTTGGATCCGCCCTTTTAGCCGTTGTGCTGGACATGCTAATATAACCCCCTTGGATCCGCCCTTTTCAGCCGTTGTACTGGGCATGCTAAGATCTCCCCCTTGGATCCGCCCTTTTAGCCGTTGTGCTGGACATGCTAATATAACCCCCTTGGATCCGCCCTTTTCAGCCGTTGTACTGGGCATGCTAAGATCTCGCCCTTGGATCCGCCCTTGCCCACATGTGGACCCAGGCGATGGTAGAACACCTCGGCCACATTCAGTAAGTATGTCTGTTGCATTCACCTTGGTTGGTTATACTAATTTTGACTGCAACATACATTTGTTAGCTTTGTAACGTGAGGCATTCCAGGCATTCTTGTGAGGCACGTGAGGCATTCCAGGCATTCTTGTGAGGCACGTGAGGCATTCCAGGCATTCTTGTGAGGCACGTGAGGCATTCCAGGCATTCTTGTGAGGCACGTGAGGCATTCCAGGCATTCTTGTGAGGCACGTGAGGCATTCCAGGACAGATCGACCAAAATAAATCTCGAAATAACACTCTGCTACACCCTGCTATGATTAGAACTGCCATTGACCACAAATTAATGTGATGTAATCTGTTTTGAAAGTTCGAATCGATTAAAAAAAAGTTAAACGCCCTCTGGCGTTGAAATATTAAACGCCCCTTTCAAAATAATTATTACAAATTCAATATTAAATGGTCAGGTGACGCCCTCTGGCGTCACCTGGCGCTGAACGCGACTGCTCCCGCCGGCCGCAGGCCATCCTAGTCAGGGGCAAATAGCGAGTGCCGAAGCGACTCGAACCCGGCCTGCCACACTAAGTGAGATCTACCGTCTAAAGCCCAGCGCTCTCCCATCTGAGCTACAAGGGCGGACGTGTTAATGCTGGTTAAACTTGGGAGTTTGATGTCTTGATTGATTTATGATCTATTGCTATTCCAAATGTTCGTTAGGAGAAGGGAAATATTGGCCCGCCAGTCAATGTCGGGCTAGGTGCCATACGCCAGCAACAATCAATACCAGTAAGACGCCGAAGTTGGCGATGAACGAGCGAGCGCGAAGAAAATGTATGGTGAATTTCAACTCCATCGGGCAAGTAGTTTCTAAGATACAAAAAGGGTGCGCACGTGCGCACGTGCAGAAGCACCCGACCCCTGACTTGTGGGAAAGTGGCGGCTGAGAGGTCCCTAACTACGCACCAAATTTGAACACAATAGGCTCAGCCGTTCCTGATATACATAATAGGGGTGTGCACGTGCGCACGTGCAGAGGCACCCCACCCCTGACTTGTGAGAAAGTGGCGGCTGAGAGGTCCCTAACCACACACCAAATTTGAACACAATCGGCTCAGCCATTCCTGCGATATAGAATATGCTAAGATCTCCCCCTTGGATCCACCCTTTTCAGCCGTTGTGCGGGGCATGCCAAGATCTCCCCCTTGGATCCGCCCTTGCCCACATGTGGACACATGTGCCCACATGTCTCTGCACGTGCGCACGTGCAGAGGCACCCCACCACTAACTTGTGGGAAAGTGGCGACTGAAGGGTCCCTAACCACACACCAAATTTGAACACAATCGGCTCAGCCGTTGCGGAGTTATTGCGAGGAAACACCTTCCAACACCCCTCACGAGGCACGCGCCACGCGCAGTAGTAGTCACCCACGTGAGTCGGCACTGGTCTCAAACAGGGTAGGTTGGATGGGGCTGCTCAGCAAAGAAGCCCGCTTGTCAATCGGACGTGCAGCTGCAGATATATTAGCTTCTCAAAAGCGTCGCCACGGGCCGGGCCGGGCCGGGCCGGGTCGGGCCGCTCATATTCAGATTTTCCCATATTGTTCATTGTTCATGTATTTGCGAATCATTCCATATAAATGGCTTAATGTTCGATTCGAGTGAAAGGGATACAAGTTGGGCGATACAAACGAAAAACACACAGACAATTTAAAACACGCATCGCGCACACACAAGAAATCGTGGTAACTATGTTAATAAAACGTACCAATTCAAGCTTTCACACACCGTCGTCACAATTTTCGAGTTGGGATTTTAGCACGGCGAGGCTCCGGGAGGCCATAACGGCCGGCGTCAGGTGGTTCCAAGACGAGGCCGCCCTATAGGAAAAAAGCCCTGCGCGACATGGATAGCCGGAAAGCGGGCATATACCACGGAAAGACGAGCGAGCGCGAAGCCCTCGCTCGTAACTAGGTGTCTGGATATAGGTTAGCTATGACCTTTGCACCAGATATTTTTACTAATGATGATACTTTGTGACTGTGTTACGAACAGACTTGTGCCTGGATCCCGAAGTAGGCTCTGGTATCCCAGTGAATCCCTCGACATAAAATGCATGAATACCTTGGATCCCGGTGGATCCCTCCGCGTAAAATGCATGCAGATCTGGGGTCCTCCTGGATCCCTTGGCGTAGAATGCTTCAGGATCTGGGATCTCAGTGGATCTCTAATTTAAACGAGCCTCAGATCTTAAAACACAAGATGCAGGGACTGACATACAAATTTGTGGTCTCTATTTTGCGTATGTAGTATGTACTATGTAGATAATTAGTACCTGCAAATTACCTTTTTACCTATTAGCAAACATAGAGATTGTAATGAATTCTCCCATATGAAAAAATACCAAGAAGTATGTACGTACCTATCGGCGTGCCTGGATCCCCAAGTTGGATCTGGGATCCCAGTGGATCCCCCGGCATAAAATATATCAGGTTCTGGGATATTTGTGGATCCCACGGCTTATTGTGTACATCTGGTGTCTCATGTGGATCTCGGGACACAGGACACAGAGATCAATCAGTGTATTAAAAACCATCCACGAGGTGGCTATTCTGGTTTCATGTCAGTGTTACAAATAATATACAAAATACGATAAAAACGAGTACACTTCACTACACTACATCGGTAAAATCACACTTCGCATAGCGGTCTTAAAACCATCCAATGAATGGGCGGCACAAGCTTGTGGTGGCA